>JAJEJO010050680.1:21807-71989 GCA_020662805.1 Glaucomys volans | reverse complement strand
AAAAAAAAAAAAAAAAAAAAAAAACAGCGACTCTACCCCAAACGCCGTCACATCTCACAGCCTCCTGGATGTTCTCCTTCCATCTCCTGCCTCCTAAAATCCATCCTGCACTCAGAAAGCCAACTTGCCTATGCAAAATGCCAGTATGACTATTTTTCTCTGGCTTGTAACTTTTCACTTGCTTTCCATCACATGCCCAGGATGAAATCCAAAGTCCTTAACTTGGTCTGTGTAGACTTACGTGACCTGTCTGCTTCCGCTCCTGAGCTCATCTTCCCCCAATGCCTACACCCTCCATACATCCTCTGCTGTGGACCTGCAGGGGTTTTGTCCTGCCTCAGGAAGTTCACTCCTACCCCAGGACCTTTGCACCTGCTCTTCTATCTTCCAGGAAATCAACTCCCCACTTCCTCAGGTGGTTGACATATTACCCCATCAGGAAGGAGCTCCTGTCCACACTATTAAGTCATCTCCCAGACCCCCCCACCTGCGACACACACACCTGACCATTCTCCATCCCCAACCTTACCTAGATCTCCCCTCTTCATGGCAGATACTGTATTCTGTATTTATTTTATTTTATTTTATTTGTTCTAATTAGTTATACATGACAATAGGATGCACTTTGATACCTCATATATAAATGGAGCTTAATTTCTCATTCTTCCGGTTGTACATGATGTAGATAGAATTCCACTGGTTGTATAGTTATATATGCACATAGGGTGATAATGTCCAATTCATTCTACTGTCCGTCCTACCCCCACACCCCTCCCTCCCTTCACTCCCCTCTATCTAATCTAAAGTCCCTCTCTTCTTCCCTACCCCACCCCACCTTATTGTGAATTAGCTTCCGCATGTCAGAGAAAATATCCGGCCTTTGATTCTTTGGATTGGCTTATTTCGCTTAGCGTGATATTCTCCAGCTCCATCCATTCACCAGCAAATGCCATCACTTCCTTCTTCTTGAAGGCTGAGAACACAGAGGAGTGGATATTTTTGAGATCTGATTATCCACTCCCCTTGCTAGAACGCAGGCTCCGTGACAGCGACCCCTGCTTCCTTCACCTCAGCATCTGCCCTGCCTCATATGATCTCCCCGCAGCAGGCTCCAGACATTTGTCAGCATAATTAACAAGCAAGTCCTGCTTCTGCTTCCGCTACCACAGCCTCGGGCACCATGTCTATGTCTGCCCTGCTCTCGGGGAAACTGTCATTCCCTGACATCTCCCCAAGGATGGGGATGCTCATTCTAATTAAAGAGAGAGCAATTAGAGTTCAGCATCACTGGGCATCACTAGGTGGAAGTTGTCAAGCGAGCCATTTGCCTGTAGGACCTCTTGGATCCTCAGAAGCAGGCAAGACCACAGGTAGTCATGGCTCTCGTTTTAGTGATGAGGAAACTCAGATTCCGAAGGAGTGTCCTGCCCGAGGCTGGGAGGAGAGGAGTCAGGACTGAGTCCGAGGCTGGGAGGAGAGGAGTCAGGACTGAGTCCGAGGCTGGGAGGAGAGGAGTCAGGACTGAGTCCGAGTGTCTGGCCAAGCTGCCTGGCTCTCTGTCTTTGCTGTGCCTTGACCCTGACGTGCTCACTGGGCTCCGCAAAGGAGTCTAAACAAGCAGACAACCAACCAAACCAAACAGCCCGTTCCCCATTTTTTAAAAGCTCTTACCATGTTTTATTAGCTTTCTAATTAAGACATGCCAAAAGAGAGTGAGCAGATGGTGGAATGTCCCACCTTAGATAGTAGCTGGAAGTCACTCCTCCAACATGAGACAGAGAAACCACCGTCAGCCTTAATAACACTATTTACAAGGTGATAATAGGATTGTTAAAAAGAAAGTGGTGATTTCAGCAAAGTGTAGGGAGGGGGAATCAGTCATGAGAACAAGGAGTGTCACCTCCTTTTAATCACATGGCTCTGGTACCCCGGTGGGCCTCATTCAGGGACAATTATTTGAGGTGCCTGGTCACAGGAAGGCCCAGCTACACAGTCCTCCAGTGATAGGCCCTGACTGTAAGGAACAGGGTCAGTAAGAAGGTCATGACCATCATTTCATCTTCTTTATGGCTGACTAGTTGTACATATACCACATTTTCTTTACTCCTTCATTGCTGATGGGCACCTGGGCTGGTTCCATATCTTGGCTATTATGAATCGTGCTGCTATAAACATCGATGTTCATGTATCACCATAGTCTGATGATTTTAGATCTTTTGGATAAATACCAAGGAGTGGGAGAGCTGGGTGTTATGGTAGTTCCTTTCCTAGTTTTTTGAGGAACCTCTGTGCTGCTTTCCAATGGAAGGAACTGGAGACCATCACACTCAGTGAAATGAGGCAGACTCAGAAAATCAAGAGTTGAATGTTCTCTATGATAAGGGGAGAACACAGGAGGATGTCAGATATCACAGAGCGAGAGAAGATCAGCGGAGAGAAGGAGATTGATGGGGAGGGAGGAGAGATGGGG
Source organism: Glaucomys volans (assembly GCA_020662805.1). Classification (NCBI taxonomy): domain Eukaryota; kingdom Metazoa; phylum Chordata; class Mammalia; order Rodentia; family Sciuridae; genus Glaucomys; species Glaucomys volans. Next base: position 69,519 of record JAJEJO010050680.1, on the reverse strand, counting down.
CAGGGAGGAATTGCAGAACGAATCTGACAAAATCACTCCATGTGCATGCATAAGCAAACCACAGAGAAAATCAAAGGGAGACCAATAAGGTGCCAATTAGTAATATATAAATGCAGAAGGTAGAGGAATAAAGTGGAAAGCGGGAGCGAGCAGGGAAGAGAGAGGGGAACTGGGGACCCAAATGAGTGAATGACATTTCATGCATGTATGATTGTGTCAAAATGGACCCAGATGCTGTGGACAACTATACTGCACCCATCAATCAAAATCAAATACATCCACTGTGCCTGAGGGGGACCAGAGAGGCTCAAGCCAGAACCCGCCACTGGGTTCCGACTCCCCATCCCCCGGCCTCGGGCATCAGAGTACCCCACCCTGCAAATCTGGGGACAGGCACCAGAACAAGGGGGTTCATTCTTCTGAGTTCACACTTGTCCAGCCCCAGTGACCACAGGGACTCAGTCTTTGGCCACACCCAGCCCTTCTCCACTGAGGGAAATGCTAAGAGAAGCGGGTTTTAAGGTTGTCCTTCATCATGACTCATGACAACTCCCAGGAGTGGCCCTGTCAGACCACAGTGGCACTCAGCCACTCTGGTTAAGGTGCTTTGATGTCCCTTAAGCTCTGGTGGCATTTTGCTTTATTGTTTTTGGATTTGCATATAAAGAACAGAACCCCCTCTGCTTCTTTCCAACAGTCGATTGAGGGTATAATAGAATAATGGAGGTACACAGTCTCCTGGTTGTGAAGTGAGTCAGAGAGAGGGATGGGGTGGGGCAGGACCAGGGTTGTTAGGAGCCTTTCCTCCTTAATCCATTTCCTACTGTAGAACAAGGCTTATTCAGACTACGGAGGAACCCAAAGAATTAGCATTCTTACATCACCCACCTCAAAAATACACATGCTAGACAAAATAAAACAATAAAATTGAAAAGCACAGGCTCATCTCAGCAGTTGCCATGTCACCAGATGGTTGATAGGAAGGCTCCGAACTCTAAAGCATCTTGGAGCAGGGAAGTCCCTACCCCCTTAAAGCGCATCTAAAATTTTTAATCAAGAAGATGTCGCTTTCAATCAGATTGTCACAGTAAAATAGATGTTGTTTTCAGAATGGGTTTGGATGAAATGGATATACGAATCAGGAGAAAAACGAAATAGCCAAGCAAATCAGACATTCCATCTTACCCCAGGCAAGATCTGCCCAGAAGCCAGGAGGAAGTCCTGCTAGCAAATCTGATGTTATCTCCAGGGAAGGAAAAACGTCTTGAGCCATGTTTGACTCTCCTCGTGCAAGAAAGAGCAGCCTGCTACACCCAGGAACTGGCTCCATACAAAGCTTTGGCCATCTGCTTGATTTTGGAGACTCCGACTGCTCTGCACTTAAGTGGAGACAATCACATTTTGGGTGGCTGTCCCTTAGTATTTTCAATTAGTGGGAGAGTAGACAATTTCAGCTGCTCGGAGTTCTCTGCTCAATAAAAGCGATTCACAGTTACATTATTTTTTTAATTGATCTTCATTCATTAGTGCCAAATGAGAGAAATAATTGGGCTCTAATTACTCTGGCATCTGAGTAAGTAGTAGCATAATTTTCCATTTGGCTCCAAAGTATTCTCAATAATTAAGTCACGTCTCTCCTGCTATCTAATTGAAGAACCCGAAAGAAATGAAAGTGAAGAAAAGATTCACAAAAACTTAATCACAAGCCTTATTGATAGGCCACTTCTCTCTGCAGCTTCATTTGGTTTTAAGTCAGCGCGGAGGCATCATGCCAAGTTCAGGGGCGAGGGGAGCGAAGAGCCTGGGATGGAAGAGGCAGGCTCCTCCGTGGCTCCTCTGAGATGGAAATTCAAAGCTCGCAAGTGTTTACTGCTAAGATGGACAGGAAAACAGAGACCATCCCACGGCATGCCTGAGTGTTTTCATTTTGATTAGCATCAATTTGATCATGATCCAATCCCTTCAGAAACCTGGATGAAGATGTATCACGAATAATTGCAATAGCTATTAACTTATATTTATATAACCCTTTAGAGTTGGCCAAACACCCTCACATGCATTATCTCACAGGAACCAAAGAGGAAGCACAACTTCACCTTGAGGCGCCAGGTCTGGGTCCTGAACTGGACACCGCCGCTCACTAGTTCAGTACAACCGTGGTAATGGGGCTCCCCTCTGCAGGGCTCGGCCTCATCTTAAAATGAATGTGGTACCCACGCCTCCCTTGAAGATCATTGCAGCAGCTAATGCACGTTGCAATGTTCAGAACGTTGACTTGGAGTAAACTTTCCATAAATGACAACCAATGACAGAGCCTAACAGAAAAATCAGAAACCAGAAGTCCAATAATGGGGTCTGGAACAGGGGTTGGCGCACCAGGGCCCAAGGGCCCCATTCTGCGCTCTGCCTATGTTCATATGGCTCATGAGCTAAGAGTGGATTTACATTTGTTTAATGGCTGTAAAAACCAAAAGAATAAGAATAATTAGTGACATGTGAACATTATATGAGATTCAAATTTCTACGTCCGTAAATAAGATGCTGCTGGGAACATCGCAGTGCCCAGCACTGACGTATTGTTCACACCACTTTCACACCACAACGGGGCAGCAAGATAGTTGTGACAAAGACTGCATGTCCTGAGAGGCCTGAAATAGTTACTACCTGGCCCTTGACGGAAGGGCCCTCCCTGAGTGCGGCACAGAGGCCAAGGTCAGTTGTAAGAAGAGCGCACTGGCCGGAGTGCAAGTGAGAAATGCAAGAACCAAAGACCATTCCCAGTCACTGAAAGGAGGAATCGCGCCAGGGAGCCAGACACACCTGTTTGGAATTCTGACTCCAAACATACACAGTCCATGCAACCGGGGACAAGGTAATCGACCTCCGGCTCCCAGCCTCCTCATCTGGAAAGCAATAACTATAACAGCAAATCCCAGGACCGCATAAGGATTGCACCACACAGCACACGTAAAATAGGGAGTGTTCACTAACTGCTCACTGTGGCGTGGGCTTACCAGGCTGAGGACTGGGACGTCCTGGACAGGAAGCCAGGATGTCAGACAACCAGGAAACACACACCAAGTTCAGGAACCCAGGTCTGAGAACCAGAGACCCAAGTGAGAGTGAGGGAGAGACGGAGGTCAGAGTCAGGAGGGACAGGAAAGGCCCGTCCTCGAAATCATAAAGTGAGCTTCATGAAGAACAGAGAACAGAAATTCACCTGGGTGTCCTTTTCCCCCATGATTTTTTTTTTTTTTTAATTTAGAGACAGGGTCTCACTGAGTTGCTTAGGGCCTTGCTAAGTTGCTGAGGCTGGCTTTGAACTCGCGATCCTCCTGCCTCAGCCTCCCAAATGTTGGAATTACAGGCATGCACCACCACACCCGGCCCTCCCCATGATTTTTATAGGTGCCTTATGCTTGTGTGTAATGGTGAGATTTATTTTACATATTTATACATGCATCTGATATAAAAATAATATTTGGCCAATATCATTCCCCAGTAGATCCCCTTTTCCTCAGTATATCCCCTTGCCTCTACTCTACTGATCTCCCTTTGATTTTCATGAGATCCCCAACTTTCTTTCCCTTTTTCTTCTCTAGTTTCCACCTATAGGAGAAAATATGCTAACCTTGATCATCTGTATTTGGCTTATTTCGCTTAACATAACGGTCCTAGTTCCATCCATCTTCCTGCAAATGCCACAATTTCATTTTTCTTTATGGCTAAATAAAGCTCCCTTGTGTGTCTCTACCACAATTTATTTATCCCTTCATCCACTGATGGACGCCTAGTCTGGTTCCATAGTTTGGCTAATGTGAATTATGCTGCTACAAACATGGGTGTGCGTGTTTGTCGTAGGATGACTTCAGGATAGATACCGAGGAGTGGTCTAGCTGGGTCACATGGTGGTTCCATGCCTAATCTTTTTTTTTTTTTTGGAACCAGGGATTGAACTCAGGGATACACTCGGCCACTGAGCCACATCCCCAGCCCTATTTTGTATTTTATTTAGAGACAGGGTCTCACTGAGTTGCTTAGGGCCTCGCTAAGTTGCTGAGGCTGGCTTTGAACTTGCGATCCTCCTGCCTCAGCCTCCCAAGTTGCTTGGATTACAGGCATGCACCACCATGCCCAGCCCATGCCTAATCTTTTCAGGAACCTCCATATTGATTTCCAAACTGGTTGTTCTGATCTACAGTGCCACCCGCAGTGTCCAAGTGGCCCTTGTTCTCCACATTCACCTGCATGTGGTAGCAACATGGTCCACACCTAACCCCGCAGCCGTTTCCCTCCCCGGGTGTGACAGTGGAGTGCTGTCAGCGGTCTCTGTTGTCATGTGTGCCTCCCAGGATATAGTCAAGGGGAGGAGCGAGCAGAGAGGGATGGAGGAGGTTGACATGTTCTTTGGGACCTGTGAGGCTTCAGGGTGGCTGGGATGCTCAGGTGCCCTTCAGCACCAGGCCACTGGAATTGAGGCAATGAGACAGAGGTAGCATCAAGATCACTGGGGACATAGCAGCAAAGCCCTGGAAGGTGAGATTAGAAAGAAGGGAGAGGGATGTGAAGATGCAAGATCAGAACCCAGGCAGATGGGGCCAGTGACAGCAGAGCCATTCCCAGCATCTGGTGCATGGCTTCCCGCCTGATGGTGGGAAGCCAGGTGCTCACAGAACTGACTTCGCCTCAGGACTCCAAGTGTTGGGGAGTTCTGAGTGACGAAGCCCATGCAAGCTGGTTTCCTCTGTAAAGGAAATACACCGTAAGGCTCAGGAGCATTTCCAGAAGGAGCAGACCTCACTGTGCACTCTGCCAGGAGGTTCATGGGCCCCAATAAGTAGAACTCTCGCTCACCCCCCGGACTCTGGACCAACTGAGAAATAAGGCCAGGCAGTTGGCAAATGGAAGACCAGCTACCAGCTGATGTTCACTCCTGCATCCTCAGCACAGCCTGAGGGAGTCTCCAGCTTGGGGTGAAAGTCAGTACATATTTGTTGAACTTGAATGAATAAAATTTTTGTCATCCAAACATAAATGAATAAGGCCCAAATGATTGACATTTGAGAGCCAGCGACAAGTGACAAGGCCAGTGAAGGCCACTGTCCACTCTGCTGCTCTGAACTTCACGGTGTGTATCACCATTTTTGATATTGTGGGAGAGATTGGACTGAAGCCTCTCACCAGAGTCTACACCCCAGCACCGTGGCACCTCAACTCATGTCTGTTCTCATAGTTACCAAGCATGGGGTCAACGGATTTTTCTCTAAAGGGAAAGACAGTAAATGCTTTCACCTTTGCCGACTGTGGGGTCTCAGTCACTCCAGATTGCGGCTGTGGATGCAATAGCCATAGCTCGTACATAGTCGTGAATGTGGTTATGCTCCAATAAAAATTTATTGATAAAAAAGGAGGTGGGACACATCTTGAGCATGGAATACAGTCTGCTGACCCAATACAGCATGCCGTCGGAGGTCAATCAACAGTGACTGGGTGAGCATCCTGTGTCAGCTTCATATCAGCTCAGGAAGATCTTGCACAACCCCTTCGGACAGCAGCCTAGGAGGGGTCTCGGTCTCCTCCTTCTCCACTGCAAATTCCCTCAGCATCTGGGGTCTATCTAGCGGTCATTAAGAGCCTCCCAAAATGAACAAGTTGGATGGATGAGATGAAAACAATTTTTATTTCTTAAAAAAGTCAGGGGTTCAAGTTCTAGATCCAGAGTGAAAATTAAATTGAGTCATCTGAATTTGTGCAGCTCAAATGTGAGAAAGTTACTAAAGTGATTTCATGGGATGACCATTGGGCGTTGAGGTTTGCAGGCTGGAGCTGAAGTCCCTTACTGTCACTCCCTAGCTCTGTGACACTAAGCAAGTGACTTCACTGCTGCTGAGCGGTCTCCTTCTGTGCAAAGTGTCAGTGATGAGCCCCTCCCTGCAGGTGCCTGGGAGGAGGAGATAAGGTTTGGAGAGGCTTCACTTATTCTTGAACAAAACGAACCAGACTCAGCCATCTTATCTTGGATAGTGCTTACATGATCGTTGCTTTTATTCAGTTCTGAAACCTGTTAAAAAAAAAATTTTGATTTGTTCTTCTTTCAAAAGATCTCTAAAATGCCATTTGGCCCCAACCAATGTTCATGAAAAATGCAAGACTTCTCCGCACACGCATCGCCTCTGCCGTCCCTACAATGCAGAACATGTGTGCAGTTACAAAGGAGAGAACAAAGCATTGTGGCATGAATTATTGATATGTTTTGGAGCATATGCAGAACGAGGCATGGGGGATTGAAACGAAGTGAATAAAGAGATGAATTTGGAAAAAAAAAAAAACCCTCGATTTACAAGCACAATTAAATCCCTATGAACTGATCCAGGCCAAATAACAATAATTTAAACAGGCTGACTATAAATTAGGGAAAATTGGGTTCACTCAACTTGTTTATTGGCAGGGGTGGGTGGGGTGATTATTCCAGAGCCATAGACCTCATGTTCCCCTCAGCGAACAACTGGGCTTATCTTGAACGTGAAAATTAGGTTGATGTAATTCGGCGTATCTTATTGGAGAAGGGAAAGAATATTCGCCTTTGGGGTGTTTTGCAGAAGCAAGCCAAACTGCAAATTGTAAGAAAACAAGCCACCCTCTGCTTCACCCCCTCCCCACCACCCCTCCAACACACACATTGCACTGGTGTTGCTCTCTGGGGTGTCTCTAGCTGTCCAGTGTCTCAATTAACACTAGAACTGGTGACAGAGGCGAGGCGTGAGCCTTCCCAGAGCTCAGTAGCCCTCAGCACATCTCACTTCCCAGGCACGGGGACATTGCATCTGTCCTCCAAAACAATTTCAAACGGGAGCCATTGGAATTGCTTCTCCCCAGAAGCATCCAATTGCTCCTCTTGGATGCCTCTTCCAAGTTCTGCACAGGTGAATGTCACCCGAACACATGGGTCTGCAGATAAAATCTGAGCGACGAGTCCTGCAGAATCGGGGCTCCTGCTCATCTTCCTTCGGCTTCCACATTATGCTTTCTTCCCCCGTGCTTGGAATCGGGTGCGTGCTCCTGTCAGTCTCTTTAACCTGAAATGATGAGAAACTAGATTGTTTCCAAGAAGACTAGAATGTGAGAGAAACTGGTAGAAGGAACAAAACCAGGTCTCTCTCTCTTATCATTCGACCTGCTCAGAACTCGGCCACAGGAGACAGGAAGAAGCACAGTCGTTTTGAGACCTGTCCAGGACCCACCCTGACTTTAGAAATTTTTCCAGAGGCATTTTAAATCTGCAGTTTCTATGAGCAGCAAGTCCTTGGCTCCAGTACCTGTCATCTTCTACCTTGCTGTTTATTGAGGTCCTCCTTGTAGAATTAGGACCCCAACTCTCAAATGCCCAGGAGGCTCAGCAGAATATGGAGGCACAGATTGGGTGAGCTGTGTCCACACTCAGCACAGAGAAGGGGTCTCCCCACCTTGCCAGAGGGGTGTGGTCACCTGTGCTTTGTAGTCCCATGTGTGAGTCACAGGTGCACCTGGTGGCCCTGCTGTGGCGGGGGAAAGGCAGTGGCCAGTGGGAGGCTGGGTGAGGCCAGGAGGGCAGCGGCCTCACCCAGGGGAGACACTAGCCACCCAGCAGCTGGCCAATTAGGAAACTGGGAGGTTTGCGCAGGGCATGACGAATGGTTTCCTCGTTAGAGCTGAACCCGGCACCAAGAAATGGCTCAGCAAACATCAGCTGTCATGCAACTGTTGCTGCCACTGTCCCGGGTTTCGCATGGGTGTTGGGGAGGAGAATCACCCAGTTAGGTGGAGACGGTGCCCTGTTTCCATTACAGAAACGGCCGACTCACCAGTTCCACTCCTGCCCACGGGTATCGTCTCTACTCCCTGATTTTCTTTCTTGAGAGTATTCCTCACCCCTCCGCCCTGAGGTCCGGAAGCTGAACCCTCCTGGGCTGTCAGGCTCCCCTGGAACTCCAGGGGTCCCTCTGCTCCATCCCTCCTGACTTGGAGTCCAGTTCCTCAGCTCCTACCTGGCGGTGAGCAGGTCGGTGCAGCTCCAGAGGAGCGGCTGCCCTCTTGCAAAGGCAGGTGCTAAATGCACTATTAAAAGCCAAATGACATAAACTTAGAATTCAGTGAATTATATTAAAAAGCAAAGACGAGAGTGCACTTAGTTATATTGCACCATTTTACTACTATCCGTGTTCTTGAGATCCTGAAGATGAACTCCTTGTGTGCAGTGGACATACTGGATCCTGGGGGGCCACCACGTGTCTCTCCCCACACTGCCTGTGCTCTGTCATTTCAGATTGGCAGCTTCAAAGTAGACGTGGCGGGCACATTCATGATGCAGAAATCAGCGATCCCCAGAAACCAGCTCAGAGCTGTGCATTAAATGAGGACTCAACTAACACGGATTTTAATCTTTATTTTAATATTCATAAAATGTTTAAGGAATCTACACCTCTCTTAGGAAACCGTACATGCCTCTGTGTTACAGATGACGAGTGACACTTCACCAAGTTCCTTTTAGACTGTTCATTTCTTGAGGGCAGGGTGGATACCTTGGTGTTTTTATTCTGTGGCCTCTAGCACAGCATCATTCAATATTTACTGATCCAATGGAAGCTATTAGAAGTCACCGGTCAGTTCTGGGAAGTGGGCTCAAGCATCGTAGTGAACTAAAATACTTCGGGAATACTGTAAATGCTGAGCGATGTAGAACAGACTTCCTGCCATAAAGCACTCTTTTCAGTCTTCTCAGTGTATAAAAATGGAATGGTTATGCCCATTGGCTCAGGAGATGTTTCAGAGATCAGTTGTGTGTGCATGCATGTGCATGTGAGGGGCAAGTATGAGTGGGGTGGGGGAAGCTATTAAATTGTTCGGCCTTGTTTTAAAAATTTAAACTCTTGTTATTCTTTAATAAAGAGCCAAACTCAGCCAAAAAAAAAAAAAAAAGTAACAGTATCTGGGGGTGTGGTTCCAGGACCCCTCCTCAGACGCCAAAGTCTGCAGATGCTCAAGTCTTTTCTATAAAATGGTACGGCTTTTGCAATCTATGCACGTGTCCTGGAAACTTTAAATACTCTCTTCATTACTTTTCATACCTAATAACAAGGTAAATGCTATGCATATAGTTGTGTGATAGTATTTAGGGAATGAGGACAAAGCAAAACACTCAGTACAGGTCAGGGCAGGCAAAATGTTTTAAACTAACGTTTCCCATCCACAGTTGATTGGCTCTGCAGAGCAGAGCACACAGATATGGAGGGCCAGCTGTGTTGTATCCTTCCCTGTGCATGGAGCAAACCAGCAGAAGAGAGTTGCAGTGGTAGCTCAGTGGTAGGATGTGACCTGAGCATGCTCTTGGCCCCAGGCTCAGCATGGCAGGAAGGGAAGGGCCAGGAAAAGCAATCTTCCTACACGACCCTCTCTGCATCCTCGGAAGGTTCTTCTGAATCTTTTAAGCAATGCTGTCAAGGATGTGTGGGAATAGTCCCTTGTGTTCAGATGTCATCCAATGCCTTCCTGTCCTCCCCGTTCTCCTTCTAAGGGAGCCACTCTGGATAGAACCCCCACTGCACAAGGCCATGACCTTGTTTCCATAGCTGATTGGCGCAGGGATGGATGCCCTACCCAACTGGTTAGCCAGCAGCTAACTGAGCTGATCAATCCCATCTCTGCTCTTTGGAATTTCACCTGGGACATCTGCAAAGCTTGACCCAGTCAGAATTGCTGGAAGGAGCTCAAGGGTGCCACAAAGATGCTTCCCCTTAGAAGCAGTGCCGCAGCAAACAGAAGCCATGCCGTAACGCAGAGGAACTTTTGCAAAGGCAGTGAGTGGATAAAGAAATTTGCAGCATATAGAGAAAGACTGATATGGTTTGGGTAGCTGGCCACGGAGCCGTCTCAGCTCCATGTTTAGCAATTACATTACATAGTTTTAGACAAAGGGAACCTAAGTAGTTTACCCAGTGTCACATATGGGAAGCAGTCAGACTGCTCAATCCCAGATGGGGGACTTTTCCAAAATAGATGCACAGTATATTTGCTATCTCTCCCACTCCATGCCCAAGATAGACATGGCGGAGGAAACCAGGAATGTTTATCAGCAAAGTTGAATATAGCCTCCAAACTTTGCTCCCATGGAGCTCAAGGAAGCAACTCTCTATGACTCAGAGCTGAGAATGGCTGAGTCAGTTACTCCCAGGTGCATTCTGTCATGAAGTCCCTTATAAAATATCACTCAGTAACATTGGTCAATAAGTTCCTTTCAAAACTCAAAAGGGAATCAATGGATTTAGTCACCTAAAATGTGAATTAAGTGTCCCACAAACTTGAAATGTTTTTTCAAAAAAGATCTTGTGTTTAATTTTGGCCAGCTACAAACAGCTCGCCTTCCAGCATTTTAAAATTAAAAGAAATTTTTTTTTTAGCTAGAGATGTGGTCAAGAAATTAAAATCCCTTATGAAAATTGTGCTAGAAAATCATGTAAAAGGACAAAGCACACAAAAAAAGAAACTTCAATTAACTCTGCAAGAGATTGGCCATAGAATGCAAGACTTCTAGCTGTATCAAAGAGCAAATGATTCAAAGTATAAAAAAATCATACTTAGTTTTAAACTGAGTTACACTCAATTCGTACTATATTCTGTCTTAAAGAACTTCTGCTTTTTATTAAGTTTCTTTTACTAAACTTGCTAGATAATTTTCAACTTTTTGTATGTGACAAGGAAGAATTTCAGCTAGTTGTAAAAATTTTATTTCTGTTATCATGGATGGTATTCCAGGTATGTTAGGTCAAAAATCCCAAGTAACGCAACTTTAAAGCAAGATATGAAATAACTTTATTGTTCTGCTTCACCATAAAATTCATATTGAAAATGTCTATGATTAGTTTTTTTCGAGCAGAGTCCATGCAGAGTATCAAGGGTGCAGTTGTTAAAAATCCTTCAGCCAGGGACAGTGGCATTAATCCCAGACCTTGGGAGGCCAAGGCAGGAGGATTACAAGTTCAAAGTCAGCCTCAGCAACTTAGAAAGGCCCTAAGCAACTTAGCAAGACCCTGTCTCAAAATAAAGCATAAAAATGGGCTGGGGATGTTGCTCAGTGGTTAAGTGCCCCTGGGTTCAATCCCTGGTACCAAAAAACAAACAAACAAACTAAAAAACATTATTCGATCTGCTAATAATAGAAGACAATGTATTTAAAGATCTGGTGTGCCTTTCAAACTCATTGATTGATCATGGGAGACATATGCAAAGACTTTCCTCCAGTTTAAGATTTTCCTGAGACAAAATGAATGTTTTCCCAATATTTAGAAATTGAAAACAAAAGACGGCAGAACAATTTACGATTTACACCAATATCTCACTATATGTGAACAAACTAAATCTGGAGCCTCTAAAAACTTGTGACCTCAGTTGACAAGTAGGAGAGTTCATGTTAAAATGTCACGTACAGAACAAATCAGTAATGATGATTCTCTAAAATGAGTCAATATGCACAAAACACTTAATTGCTAGCATTAAGTAAATAGGTTGTAGAAACTACAAGAAAAGATTGAGGAATACTTTGTTAATATTAGGAAACTTCAGAGTTGCTTTTCAATATATGTTACAGAATTTTAATTTGATTTTAATCATCCTGAATTGACCCAGGATTGGCGAATTTATTTAATTTTGACCTACACGGATGTGAATAACTGATAGGATTTGCTCCAAAGTCAAATCAATTCTGTTAAAAGAAATGAACCATTTTTGTTAATATAGACACAAAGACTAAAGGGGATAATTTTTCTTGTTATTTAATTCAGTTATTAGAAAATTTTTAGGTGTATGTGGAACAACTTGAGCATAGGAATCTGCTTTTTCAAGTACAAATTTCAAGAAATCTAAATACATACACAGAATTTCCATGAGGCTAGGGATACAGCTCAGTGGTAGAGGCTTGCCTAGCATGTCCACGGCCCTGGGTTCCATCTCTGGCACCGCAGAATGAAAAAAAATAATAATTTTAAAAATTTTTTCAATGAAAATTTGGTATCAAATTAAAATGTGCTTTCCACTGTAAATACATCCCAAATTTCAAAGTCTAAAAAAATGAATATAAAACACCTAATAAATAATTTTGTATTGATTATATATTGATATGATCATCATATAGATATGCATGATTAAATGAAATGTGTTACTAAAATTTATTTTGCCTACTTCTTTTTGCTTTTTTAAAACATGTCTACTAGAAAGTTCAAATCTGGGTATGAGGGACACTGTATTTTTGGGACAGTGTCACTCTAGAGAAATGACAGCTCTATGTCCAGATTTATCATAGCTTAGACTTTCTCAGTTATTAAGAAAGTATTAAGATCCTCAAAGTCTGTCCTGTGATTTCTGCTTCGTGCTGAGAGGCTCTATCGCACCTCAACGTGAGCATCTGGTATATTCAGTGAACCAGCATTTTGAACTAACCATATAGGAATAGCCTATGGCTGAAAAATAAATGGGGGTGGAGTGTCAGAATATTTTGAATACTTTTGTTTTCTTTTAACTGTTGGAAGATATACCCAACCTAAGGAAGCACTTCCTTCACCATTTTTAAGTGTGTGGGTCTATGGCATGGAAGGCACTCACCCCATTGTGGCATTACCACCACAATCCATCTCTGGATCTTTCTCATCTTCTCAAACTAATACACTGACACCTTAAATACCAACACCCACTACCCCAACTCCAGCCCCTGGCAACCACCATTTCATATTCTGTCCCTAGGAATTCACTACTCTTGGTAATTCATATAAGTACCATCATGCAATGGGCGCCATTTTGTCCTGAAAACTCTGACTCTATCTCTCAGTAATGTTCCTGAGTTTGATCACAGATTCCATTTCCAATGGAACACTGACTATTCAGAAGGAAGGATAGGAACCATACTTGGGCAAATCCTTTGCAGTACTCAACTTCTGTGAAGATTCTTTGACCTTTTTAATTAAGGGGAAATTGAGTTTGAAGTCAGAAAAATGCTAGGAGTTCTGCAAGAATACCATAAGGTAACATTAAAATAATCCACACTGGGTCTCAACATTGCTCCTAAGAGTTATGATAACTGCAAACTATGTAGCTCATCAGGCCCTTCATAATTGTGTCTTAAAGTCTGGAATTATGTGTGTTTGCTTGGCAGAGATGAGTAGCATGACTTAGTGAAGAATGAAATTACATGGCGGTTACAGTATTGTGGTTCAAATAATTCTCAAAATTAGCTAATGTTGCCATCACACCACACGCATCCATGTTTTCTGTTAGGGAGAAACACGGGATGAATACGTGGGTTAGATTGGACTTGCTCGTGTGTATAGGCTGTGGGCTGTGTTCACATTTCCTTGCCCCTTTTCCACCAAAGTCAAATATCTTTAAAAGTATCAACAATGAACTCATTTTGTGATTATATGTTTTCTTAACTCTGCAGTAATTGTTTATATAATCTGGGCCTGAAAACATTAAATACAAGTTTGTAGGTTTATAAACAACCAAAAGACAGAAGGACAATGGATCAATGTGAGGAAAATCAATAAACCTCTAATTAAATTCCTCTGGGCAAACATTTAGATCTGCCTGGAAGGTTCACCAAAGGGCAAAAGAAAAAATAAGGGGTGTGGGGGGGGACAGAGAAAGTGAGATGATTTGGGAAAAATCCTGAACCACGTTTTAAGTTAGTACATAAAAAATCCTGTTAAGTTACTGAAAACCTAAGAAGTGGAAGAAAAGGAAGTGGCTTCTCCAGGTTGACATGGCAGGGCTAGGAGAAACTTCAGATTTGCTTCACTGGGGAACTGAGGCTCCAAGGGATGCCACCCAGGCTGGGAGGACTGTGCAGGCCCCATGGTGGCTAGGGCTGGACCCGAGCCCCAGCCGGGCAATGCGCCATTTGCCCCATCCCACGAGGTATCCCGCCTACATTTGGACATGCAAAGCAAACAGAGCCCTGGTTTATTTTTTTCCCTTCATAAATGCAGGAAGTATTTGCATTTCCAAGGAAAATATTTATCTATTTTTAAAGTGGATTCTAAGACCAATTAAATACACAAATTGAAACAAACAAATACATTTGCCTGTTGGCCAATTCCTTCCTGAGGCTCCAGCCTCCATTTACAGACAGCTTTATGGAACTTGGTCATCTTCTTTTTTGAGGGGCTCTCCGCTTTCTCTTGCTTTTGGATTCACTTCATCAAATGGCGAGCCTGCGTGGACCAAGACACACCACAGCCCAAGAAATGGGGGACCCAAAAGTTGCATTTCAGTTGTTATTAAAGGGTAACAGTTGGGTGGACAGTGAGCAAGTCAGGATTCCATTTTCATTTCCACACAGGATTGCAGACTCCCAAACCCAAGGCGACAGCAGAGATTTGGAGAACCATTTTTCATTTGAGAATGGCCAACATAGCTTTCTCCATTTTATTCTTTTTTTGGTGCTGGGGATTGAACCCAGGGCCTTGTGCTTCACGGGTAAGCACTCTACCAACTGAGCTGCATCCCCAGCCCATAGCTTTTTCTATTTTAATGGACCCATTACAAAAACCCATCATGGGGCCACCTCAGAGCAACTCCTTATGCCACACCATGGGACACTCCCCACTCAATAACCAGAATTGTCTCACAAAATTAAAGCAAAATAACAGCACCCACTACACTGTAAAAACATGACTGAAGTCCACGTGGGTGGGGATAAAATGAGCCTGAGTCGGTTCTCTGCATCTGAGTGTTGACTTCATGGCTCTGAGGACGGAAAGCCCGATATCTTCCCCATAGTCACATTGATTAATTGGCCAATGTAAATTCCAAGACGTCTCATTAGTTAGATTAAAGAAATAGCAGTAGGTCATGTTAAATTTAAAATTAATTACAGAACTTAATCTTCAGAAACAACCATGAAATTCATCTTTGTACTTTTTTTCCAAGGACCAAGAATAAACAAAGGAATAAAATATAATAAACAAGAAGCCATCATGAATATTTAAATGCTGCCAATCCTCATCTAGACTATAATGGTGCCTAAAAATAACCCTTCAGCTCCTGTTGGAGCGATTTTCTTGGGCTGTTTGCTTTCCACCAGGCTGTGTGCACCGTCCCGCTCTATGGTGGCCCCATCGCTCTGCAGATACTCATTGCCATCTGCCTGCTACCAAGCCAGGACAAAGGACGCCATCAATAATGGCTGTCCTTGGAGGCCTGGGGCCACAGCTGCAGGCTAGGCTCTTCTTCTGACCCTGTGAGCCAGGATGGCCTTGGTCAGTCTGAAACCTGGGCATGGCCACGAGACCCCAGGCCTGAAAGCTGTCAGGGTCAGGGTCAAGAACTCTATGCA
The DNA here is from genome assembly GCA_020662805.1 of Glaucomys volans. Classification (NCBI taxonomy): domain Eukaryota; kingdom Metazoa; phylum Chordata; class Mammalia; order Rodentia; family Sciuridae; genus Glaucomys; species Glaucomys volans. The sequence continues at coordinate 54,161 of JAJEJO010050680.1, read as the reverse complement.
CAGCCTTCTACTCCCAGCAGCATGGGAGCCTTTCTCTGATTGGCCAAGAAACCATCTTGCAGATGAAGAAGCATGTGACGTGGACACTTTCTTTTTTTTTTTTTTTTTTTTGGTACCAAAGATTGAACCCAGGGGCACTCCACCACTGAGCCGCATCCCCAGCCCTTTTTTGTATTTTATTTAGAGGCAGGGTCTCACTGAGTTGCTTAGGGCCTCGCTAAGTTGCTGAGGCTGGCTTTGAACTTGCGATCCTCCTGCCTCAGCCTCCCAAGTGCTGGGATCACAGGTGTGTGCCACCACGCCCAGCATGGACACTTTCTTTTGCTTCTGTTAAATTTAGTCTTCCTGGCTCTGCCTCCAAAATTATACCCAGGTCTGTTCCTTGTGGGGCCCAGAGTATTCTGTGGCCACAGTCTATCCCAATCTGCCACCGTCTGTCAACTAGATACTAAAATGACCTCTTTTCTTACTGGGTTATTTCATCCACCATTTGCCTGGAACCCATCCTTGACCAGCAGGAAGATTAAGTATATAAGTGAAAAGTCCCTGCAGGGTCCCAGTCAGAGCAGATGTGTGGGGAACCCCCTCCATGGCTTCTCTAGCCACCACCTATGATGATCCACCAAACATCCACCCTTATTTACCACCAGGACCAGTTGAAGAACCCGTGGGGCCACTGTGAAATTAAAACGTGGGATCCCTTGTTCAAAACCCATTACAAATCTTGAGATGGTGACAGGAGAGGATTTTTCAGAAGCATGAGTCCCTTCTAAACTCAGGCTCCCTGCAGCTTCATGGGTCACCAACCCTCTGCCCCATGGCACCCTTCAGCACCAGCACTGCAGGGCGTGGACTCTTGCTCTGGGAACGGAGCTGTGCATGAGCTCTGTGTTCCAGCCGCCATGGCCCCAGAGGCCCCAGGGCACCTCTTCCCGGCTCTTCCCCTTCCCTGTGGTCCCTGTCTTAAGTCACGTCAGCACTTCTTTGAATTTAAGTTTTAAAAGTGCAACATTAGCAGCAATGATCACCCTGACTGGGACACACTGAGCTGCTGTCACAGACCCAGAAGGACACCAGGGTCCGACCTCCACCAGCATGCATCAGGGACAGGCACTGATGACTTGACCCCTGAGCATTTAAAGGGGGTGAAGAAATCTGTCCAGCAGCCAATGCCGCAGTCAAAGCCAGCCCACTGGGCGCCCATGTCTGAGTTCTCTCTTCGATCAGGCAGCAGCTTCCAGTCGGTGTATCTGAAAGGATGGTGCACGGCACCCCTGCTTCCAAACCACCTGCGAGCTTGTTAAAAGCTCAGGGAGCCTAGCCTGGGCCAGAGAGAATCAATTCCCCCCAGTCGGGGTCCAGGAGGCTTCATGTGTGAACATGCATGGATGTGTTTTTGCAATTCCGAGGTGAATCTTATGCAAAATAAATTGAAATTTCTCCTCCACTGATTCTCTTTCTTCACCCATCTGTTTTCTTGAGGAATCTCCCCCCTTGTCTGGTTCTTTCTGGAGGCATTTGAGTTCCTTTGTTGTGTTAGACAGCTTTCTGTTACTCTAACAATACACCTGAGATAATTCGCTTATGAAGAGAAAAGGTTATTTGGGCTCCCAGTTGGGGACGTTTTGGTCCTGATGTTTTGGGGCCTGGGATGACACAGCACATCAGGGAGGGTGTGGTGGAGCAAGCTGCCCTGCTCATGTGTCCTTTTCCAGGGGATAGCCCCTTGGGGGCATTGAAGATCTGAGCTATAGTCCTTGCCCTTCACCTTAGCTTAACAATGGGACACAGCTTGGCATGGACAGCGGGTTTCCAATGCCAGCAGGATGTCAATCTAACCGAACACTCAGGGACCCACGTTAACTGATCTCACCGGACTGGCCTAAGCAGAGCATTCATACCTTGTCCTTAAATGACAGCCCGTGTGTGCTTTCCTAATGCCACACCATGGCGCGGCATTTCAATCCGTTACACTTCACTGTGAAGGGTGAATTGGATCTTTGAGAGAAACGCACGCAGGTTGTGATCACCTCTCACCAGGACGAAGTGAGCGGGAGGGAGGCACCTAGTTCCCCAGAATCGTCATCTGCCTCATGAAGCCAGGAGGGAAGGAAGAAGTAATGGAAGCTGCCCCGGGGTGTTTAAAAAGTAGTATGGAAAGAAAATTAAACATGGCCCCAATAAAGAGCCCTGCACCAGCCTGATGAGTGTGCCTCGTGAGGTCAGATCCATCAAGTACAAATAATAAATAGAAGGGAGAGGAGGGACTCTAGGAGGGTGACATTCCCTCACGAGCATTCAGGACGCCAGGGTCTGATGGGACATGGAATCCGCTCCAGCCTGAGGAGGGGGTCAGAGGTGGGGTCACTGTGTCTCCCACAGGAGATCCCTCACTTTCAAAGGCCTTTGTTGGGTACCCTCTCCCATGGCTCAGCACTGCCTGACCCTCCGACCTTCCAGGGTGCCGTGCTGGAGGGCACAAGCTTCATCCTAAAATCTCTGGTCACAAGGATCATTTCTTATCTGAAGGAGGCTTGAAAAACCAGAGCATCCTTGTAGGGCCCAGGGTCTGTGTAAGAATGGGAGAAGTTTCATTCCATCAGAACTCAGGGGTGCAGAAGTCTCCAAAAGAGGAAGAAAGTGTCTGCTAATGGTCAGCATCTGCTCGCTCGCTCGCTCTCTCTCTCTCTCTCTCTCTGCTAGGGTTGGAAACCCTGTCATGCTTACTAGACAAGTGCTTTACCGTGAGCTCCCTCCCCTCCCCAGCCCATTTTTAAAATTCTGTTTGGAGACAGGGTCTTGCTAAGTTATCCAGGCTGGTCTTGAACTTGCAGCCCTCCTGCCTCAGCCTCCAGAGTAGCTGAGATTTCAGATGTCGCCACCATTCTGGGTTCCTCATCTCTCACCCTTGCATGCAACCATTTACTCTGCCTTGGTCTCCTAAGCTCGATTGTGGCTATAATCATTTTTCTTTAGGAACAAAGGCCAGTTTAGAGACAGTGGCCTTCAATTGCTTCTCAAAGGCCTCATTGCTTCCTCCGAGGATGCCTGAGTTTGGTAAGCCAAAAAATTAAAATCTGATAAGTTTGGTAACCCCGGGGAAGATTCTTTCTTGAGCAAGAAGGAATTTACCTTCTTCAAATATAAAAATGTAATAAATGTCAATCGGAAAGATTAGCGGGAAAGACATGAGCATTTATAGTAGCCCAGGAAATAGAAATATAAAAAGATACTGGTGGTATCCGGCTGCACATCAGCACCTGGGTTTCTCATTCACAGCTTATATGCAGATGTATGTTTTGGTGTGCTGAGGCATAGATGTGTCACTTTGAAATGATGAAGCGAATCCAATCCAAGTGCAAAGAATATCTTGCTAAGGAGTTTTATTTGTTGCCCGTGTAAATATGTAAAATGGTGAAGGACATCCTCCCAGTGGCCTTCATCCTGAATAGACCCTTCCCCAAACCTCAGTACTCTGAATGGCTTCTGCAGAGAATGCTGAAGTTATGTAAATACCAGTGTCCTAAATACCTAAGCAGAGCCGTTCACATGAATTCATTATTGCAGCTATCTCGCGAGCATGACTGTGTGGAAGAGAGATATTGCATTGTTGACAATCAGATAATGTAAATTGCATTTGCTCTGAAATAGCTCTGATGGTTGCCTTTGAAGCCAGGCAAGGTCAAACTTGCAGGCTGGGGAACATGTGCCCATATGGCCCAGGCCCTAGATGAAGGTCGCCTGAAAACCTCAAAGCCTTGAAGCTATCAAGAAGACTGATGGGAATGGGAAAGCCTCCATGCTTTTAAAGTACTTCCATTCGCCTGCCTTGGGAAGGAACCCAGCACTATCTCCCTGGTGAACCGCGGCTAAGGAGAGAGGCTCTGGCTCATGCCAGGAAAATGGACGGGAGGCTGAGACATTCACATGCATCACTGCTTGGATGATAACTAAATACCTTTCGTTTGGTCATGTTGCCTAGCTGCAAGCACGCACGTGTGCTTTCTCTCGTAATCTCAGTTAATCTGGGCATCACCTGTGTGCAGGGTGACACAATGCTACAAGTTGTCCTTAGAAGACAGAATCCAGATATCAGGTTATCAAGGGCAACCATGGGTCATATCAAACAAGATTCAGTGTAGGAGGGTGTGTGTCAGGACCCATGGACCGTGCTAGTGTGAGGAGGGGCGGAGGGCCAGCAGGAGCACCTCTGGAAACCTCTCAGGGCTCTTGGCTGACCAGAAAGTTCCATTGGAGCCTCATTAATGCAGCTGGGGAGACCGCCTTCTGCTGTCGGCGGTTACTCCGCCACACCCAGGGAGCTGACTTCCATCCGGGGCCCCCTGCTTGCTACAGGCTTGCTCTCTTGCTGTGCACGGGCACATGCAAAGCCCTTGACACACACCACCCTGCTTGAGTCTCAGACGACCAAGGAGGCGGTCACTGTCATGACCCCACACGCACAAGGAGCAGGTGCCCTGGGCATCGGCCCCCTGCCCTGTCCGGCACTCGCTGCACCCTTGTTTTTTGGGGAGTTACCCATTATGCACAGTCTCAGCTGAACCTCAGTCGAAGTCCATGCCAAAGGGTAGAAATGGGAGAAAAACCCAACCCAGAGCATGTCTTCCTCCAGGGATTGGCCTCATCAGAGGAAGGACCTCAAACGGTGGGTGGAATGGGAACCCCAAGAGCATGGCTCTGGAGCTCTGGAGATGGGGCCTGTGCGATCCTCGCTCTCACTCCTCCAGGGCCCAAATTTCTGTCATGTCTCCTAACCCATCCGTTACTTCTGATCACATCTAATAATGAATTACTGTGATTGGCATTTACGTCAGTCCGTTCCTCTCCCTTGTCCCTCAGCACATCAAGGGGTCCAAGCTTTAGAACAATGGTGGCTCAGGGGGAGGGCCAGGCGTCAAGGAAAGGTGATGAGCTGGGTGTGAAGACTGAGGCTGGATCTGCTGGTGTCTGTGGGCGGATTGGAAAGAGGGGCTAAGAGACAGGGAAGAGTAAAGCATGAGTCCCAGATTTTTTAACTGAACAACTAAGTGAATGAAGATTCCGTTTCCAGGGCTTTCCAGGGTGTAATTAAGACTGATGGTGGATGAACTGGGATACTATGTAAATAAAGACTCTGCAAGTCATATCTGGCCAAAGAGGTAACGAAGTGCCCCCACAGATGATGAGTTACCCACCCGGGAGGTGGCACGTGGAAACTTATTTGGTAGGGACTTCGTAAACGGGTTACGTGCCAGGAAGAGGTGGAACTATGTGATCTGAAAGGGGGCTTCCGATCGTGAAATTCTGCCAACTATGACGTTCACAGAGCTGATATGTAACTCATCATCCATTACAGCTCATACCTAAAAAGATGAAGAAAAATGTTACCCAAATTCTACTTTGCTTGCTTCGCACTCAGGTGAATCGGGGAGGGTGAGCGTTGGTGCCTTGTCCCATGACACACTGTGTATTACTTTGCAAACTGAGAGCATCCCTGGGAAACCGCAGGGTACAGTTGGTCATTGTGTCCCTGTCCTCTGCTTTCCTCGGTGCACAGCTGAATGAGACTTTAGGCATCACCAAACTACAAAGAGCAATGGCTGGGACCTAATGACATTCCTCCCTGGGTAAGCTACGCTTGGGTCTGGCAGAGATGATAAAGGGCATGTGGCAAACCAAAGGGAGGAGAGAAGAGCTGGCTTTGTGGACTTTTTTTTTTTTGGAAGAAAAATAATCCTATAGGTTTGACAAAAAACAACTAGGGCACCTGAAAGACACAGTTAGCGTGGATTTCACATGACTAGAGAATCTAAAGTCCAAATTCTTTATTTCCTGTGATTTGATCAGCTTTTCCAAGTTTACCATTCCCTTTCTAGTGATGCACGTGTCTCACTCCCTGGGAGCAAAGTTCAAGGTAATGGATTCTCCCCAACCATACCCCTTAATATCTTGGTACAGAAAACATCTAGGGGAAGCATAGTCCATGATACTGTTTAATTTTTTATCTTCACTGTCTTGTCTATCTTTGCTGGTTTCTGAGAAAGAACGACCCCTTTTTCTTGCCAAGATTTACCCAAAAGTCTGAATCCATCTCTGCCTGTCTCCCCTTGGGAGCTTCCTCACCAGTCACACACTCTCTCTGTCTCCTTGACCTTCTACTCATGGTGTTTTAAATACTCTGAGTCTCTATCCATGTCCAACTCTGTGCTAAGGTGACAGGAAAGATATTTCTGCACCCTCGCCCCAACCTCTTTAGTCTAGGGGTTGAAGAAGGGATCCTGTGATCCCTGAGGACGCAGCCTTTCCAAGTTCTTTGGCTAAGGCTGGACCCCAGCGTCCAGGATCGTCTCCTAGCACACCCTTGCACATGCAAAGGAAAGTCTAGACATGAGCTATCAGTAAGGGGAGGGGTTCAACCACAAGGCACGAAAAAATAACCAGGACTAGGGAGCCGCTGGCATTGGGCAGAGATGGCGATTTATGACCAGACAGACATTTCCTGGACTGCAGAGTGGCCAACAGGATGGGGCTGTGATCACCAAACTTCTCTAGAACGTCTACTCCAGAGCACTTCTGCTTACAGTTCCCTGGGGAAAATCAGGCAAAGGGATCCAGCTTGGGATACAGATGGTGAGAAGAAGGTAATACCAAAAGATAGGACCCTAGAGCAGACTGGCCCAGAGCTACCAGAAGCTCCCCTTTCCATGAAGACGCATAGGATGGATTCAGAGGTGGCAGGGAGATTTCATTACTGGGGGAGTGTAAAAAATAGTAAGCTCTTGGACCCGCCCTTCCGCAGGAGACTGGGATTCACTCCCTCTTGTGTACCACCCTCCTCGTTCTTCTTCATGACACTGTTGTTCAGTAGCCTTGATACCTATTCGCATTTGCCTATGCCACCAACCCTTGACTTCTCTGAAAGTGTAACTATTCATTCATTCAGCAAGTATTTATTGAACACCTGCTGTATACCAAGCACAGGGATAGGCTCTAGCCAGGCAAAGATGAAAAAAACAGACTCTGTATTTGATCTGGTGAATTCCAAGTCTGCAAACACAGAAATACAAAGAGAAAGTATTTTCTGTTCATGTTTTTATGGGCCTGGAAGAAAGTGGGTTCATAATAAACATTTCAATAAATATCTGGGTTCAAGATGGGCATGAATTAAGTGATAAATATATCCAGCAAGAGAGACCACTGGAAAGAAAGAAAACAAAGTTATCAGAAGACACCAGGATGCACTTTTTTCTGTTCTTTAGAATTCCATGGCTAGTGGCGACTGCCTTGTGTGAGGATGCTCATCTTGGTATGTTGTACATTTTCTTAATGTCGCTTTGGTAATTCAAGAGACAAGAGTGCGTCTTCATTTCTTCTCTAAATACAACCCTCAAGAGCCCAAAATGATATGCTTGCTGCAAGAATTAAAAAAAAATTCAAGACAACAATGAAAATTGAAAAGTTAAAAATCACCCATAGAATAGATGATACAATGCTACTAAATCACTGAAAATTCAGTAAAGAAAACGGGACAGACTTCTTTCCAAGTTATGGATACTTGGCTTCATCTGAAGAAGCTTTACTTACATTTTTGTTTTTAATGAAAGCTTTTCTCTCCTCTCATTGGTTCAATCCCAAGCTTCCAATGTTTTTAAATATTACAAACCAGATGGAGGGTGTATGGTCAGGAAGGAATGAGTAAAGCAAGAAAAGCAGATTATAAATGTTTAACAATGCCATTGTCTTTGTTCCCAGGGGTCTCCTGGTGTAGATTCTGGCTCAGGGGTGGGAGACCCATCAGCCAGGATTGAATGGAAATGGACTATGTCGCCAAGGATGGGCCAGTTCCCAACCCTGGCGCACTTCTCAGGGTCTTGGTTACAAAGAGCAGAAACCTCCCTGGTTAGCTGATTCAGAGAAGAAATGTATTGGAAGGACACCCCAGAGTGCACAGAATCAAGGAAGGCAGAGCCCCAGCTCAGCAGGACCCAGGAGAAGACCTTGTGGAGCCACACGGAGCCACAGGACTGATCTCCATATAGAGCTTGCAATGTCACTGCAGACATTGTCACTGATGGCTCCTCCCTGCACCTGGCCCTTAGTGCTGCTGCAGATCACATCCACCTGAAGCTACGTCTTTGTGTCACTCCAGAGCTCCAGCCCCAGATGCTCCAGACCAAGATGCTCCAGACCAAGATGGCGGCAGGTCCTTGCTTCTGCTCCCAGGGAGCAGGAGAGGTGCCGGGCCTCCTCCTCTTAGCTTTTGCAGTCAGAGGCGAGCATTGCTTTGCTCTTTTCTTGGAGAACCCCCAAAGCAGAATATCCAGATGCCATGGCAGGAGAATGTCACCAGTCCCTTCTCTTGGAGCCAGCGGGCTAGGTCCCCAGCCAGCATCACATCTAAGTGTCTCAGACACAGTGGCAAAAGTTGAACTCAGCGCTGGGCACTTCTCCAGAAAGCAGGTCGGAGCACCACTGAATGGTAACTGAGAAATGGGAGCAAAAGTGGCTTGTAGCCAAGGTCACCTAACTGGAAGGGCAGCCAGACTAGTGGGTCAAACAATGACTGGGATGTTCTCTCGGCCCACAGTCCAGGGGCAGGTAACTGGTGGTCATGCTTAGTGCTCCTCCTGTACCCAGGCATTCGGGACAGGTCCTGACTAGACCGTAGAGACAAGCTGCAGTCCTTGGCCTTCCTGTGCTGTCCACCTGTCAACACACCACCTTCCCCAAGGTGCACAGAGCACCAGTGTTATGAGCAGTGGTTTGCAGATGGTTGTTGGGTAGAATTTTGTTCCTAGCTGGGCATTTATTTTAATGGCATTCAGAACTGTTGTGATGGAAAGTCACTGACTCAGCGCTGGGCACCAGGCCAAGTCTTTACACACATCCAGATCATATAAACCTCACAACAGTCCAGAGAGGACATCGTTGTTATTATTAGCCACATTTTACAGACGATGAAACCAAGGCCTGGAGAGAGCAGTCACGTGCTCAAGGCCCCGGGGTAGAGAGCAGAGCAGCATCGGCAGGTGGGAAAGCCAGCTGCAGCCCCCTCCCTCTTTCTGAGCCACGGGGAGGGTCTTTACTGGGAGAGGAGTGGCTACTGGGGCATAACAAGCAAACACCATGATTTCACCTTTTATTTTTCTTTTTTAGGAATAGCTCACACTCACATAGCACTTACTGCAGCCAGGTACTGACCAGGTGGGACCCAGGTAATAAACCCTCACCCCCAAGCAGAGCCTCTCTTGACCCACTTTCAAAAACTGACTCTGACCAGGCATGGTGGCGCACGCCTGTAATCCAAGCAACTTGGGAGGCTGAGTCAGGAGGATTGTGAGTTCAAAGCCAGCCTCAGCAACTTAGCAAGGCCCTAAGCAACTCAGTGAGACCCTGTCTCTAAATAAATACAAAATAGGGCTGGGGATGTGGCTCAGTGGCCGAGTGTCCCTGAGTTCAATCCCTGGTTCCAAAAAAAAAAAAAAAAAAACTGACTCTGAGAAATTGAGTTGCACACCTGAAGTAGCCCAGGGAGGAATGGCAGAGCCAGAACTGGAATCTTGACCCTCCAGCCCCACAGTCTGTGTTCTTCCCAGGTAGTACGTTGTCTGGTGAAGTTGTCTTCCTGGGAGGTGGGGACCACTGTTACCCCATCTTACAAATGAGTCAGGAAAGAACTGGACTGCCCTGGGTCATGACTCAGCCATCTCTTCCCGTAAAGGACAAAAGAGTAAATGTTCTTGGCAGTGTGGCCTTGAGTCTCTGTTACCACCATGTAACTGTGCCATGGCCACACAAATGTCACCGTAGAGAATACCCAGGTGCACAGGTGTGGGGATGCTCCAACACAGTGCAGTTGCACAGGTTGAGGACCGTGCAACTGTCACACAGAACAGGTCTCAACTCCCCCTTTGACTTCTTTGCAGCCTTTTAGACTTATAAAAATCTACTCTCAGCTGAAGAGCTACACGAGCAGGAGACGGCTGGCATTTGCAGTCCCTTGAGCTGGCCACACAGCTGAATGGTGGCTGCATCCACGCCAGGCTTTAACTTACCCATTGAGCTTCCACACAGGGAGGGAGAGGCGAGCTGGGAGAGGCCAGTGTCGGCTCCCTCCTCACTTGCAGCATCCTCGTGGGGAGCTGCAGAGGTCCGAGCCTTCTGTGGATGGAAAGAAAAAGACCCAGACCACACCAGACCTGCCAGGAAGCCGCAAGTTTCCAACTAGATGGAGCTGATCGCGAAAAGCAACACGAGTTCCAAAAGCAAGTGGTATTTCTGGAGCAGGTTTTATAAATGTCCTCTCCATCGCAGAAATACTGGCAGTGATTTTCAGAGTCGTGATGAAAAGGAGAGCTTTAAACCGTGGCTTGCAGTTTCCCCTTCACCCCAAAGAAAATCAAACTAAAAGCACAGATTTCCCCCGAGAGGGCTCCTTGCCCGTTCAGCCATGTCTTCTAAGGGGCTTGACTTGCTGAAAAACAGAAACCACTCGTGGTTGTAAAACCAGTGAACCCCTTCCCTTTGCTTAACCTATTGCCCTTGAAAACTTACTTTTTTATGGTTTGCACGTGACCCTCCCAGGCCTGTTCGCAGCTGCCCAGGGGCAGGAGTTATAAATAGAAGCACTTCAAAGAGAAAGGAGAAATACTGCTTGAAAATAAGGTGGAAGCTGGCTCAAATCCAACCTCGCTCCGAAGGTGAGCCCCACGGCCAGGAACAGAGATGGGAACGTCTTGGTGCCCGCCCAGTCGTCTTTCCTCTGCCCTAATCCCCTTTCCATACCCATGCATGCTAGTTCTTGGATTTCCATCATGCCCAAGAGCCAGATGCTGTTTGATGATGCGTGCCCTTGGCCAACCTGAGAGCACGCTGCCTACCTGCAGGAGAGCTGGGGTAGAAGCTCTATGCATCCCATCCCCAGGACACTCCTAACCCAATGCTGCTGGGCCTGGAGCTCTCTCCACCCTGATTGGTGCAGCCCTGAGTCATGAGGTACAATGTGCCCAGAGCCCCACACCTCCCTGGGTTCAGTAGCCCGGGGTAGGATGACAAATAATTATGGCCTCCTTGTTTGACACCTGATTTGGGGCCCCCACTCCACTGAATTTTCCTCGGAACACTTCCCAATAATTTGCTTTCACACAAATCCTCATAGAAGTTTCCAGTTCTGGCCGGGCCCCGTGGTGCACGCCTGTAATCCCAGCACTTGGGAGGCTGAGGCAGGAGGATCGCGAGTTCAAAGCCAGCCTCAGCAAAAGCGAGGCACTAAGCAACTCAGTGAGACCCTGTCTCTAAATAAAATACAAAATAGGGCTGGGGATGTGGCTCAGTGGCCGAGTATCCCTGAGTTCAATCCCAGTTCCAAAAAAAAAAAAGTTTCCAGTTCTGGGGATCAACCTGAGCCATGGGGTTGCAACAAACATCTCAAACTTATGCCTCCTAATAGACAGTGATATATTGAAACTAAGATCCATTATTTTGCAGACTAAAGCATTTTCCCAATGCTTCTAATGCATGACCTGTTTATCTTCCCAACTAACACTGTTATCTCCATGACAAAGATGAAAAATAGACTCAGAGAGTAAAAGACTTGCCCGAGGTCTCACTGATAGGAAGCAACAGAGGTTGGGGGTCCTGGAAGCAGCCCAGGGCTGACACCACCTGGTGGTATTGCTGGATCTATGACCACCATCCAAAATTCGGTTATAATAGGTTAATTTCTTAGATAAAAATACAGTTGCTCTTTTAAGGCAAAGGAAGAGGAAAACCATGTGTTAGACTCATTCATTGAGGCCAGAAGTATTTATTGAGTACCTAGTACATTTCAGGCATCGGGCTAATGGAAATGGATATGACCGCGAGCTGTCATGGAGCTAAACTTTTAGGAGCAGGAACTGCCTTGCAATGGCCGTGATGGCTGTGAATGGAATACACAGGAACTGGGGAAAACCCGGGCCTGTCTTCAGATAAAGAACTAGGCAAGAAGCTAGGCATGGTGGTGCATGCCTGTAATCCCAGCACTTGGGAGGCTGAGGCAGGAGGATCGCGAGTTCAAAGCCAGCCTCAGCAACTCAGTGAGGCCCTAAGCAACTCAGTGAGACCCTGTCTCTAAATAAAATACAAAATAGGGCTGGGGATGTGGCTCAGTGGCCGAGTGCCCCTGGGTTCAATCCCCAGTACCAAAAAAATAAATAAATAAAAAGAAGTAGGCAAGGCCTCTCTGAAGAGCTAGTGTTTGAATATAGAATTAAATATGAGCAGGGTGGTGAGGCTGAGAGTGGAGAAAAGTGCACTGGAGGAAAGAGGCTGTCCACTCCTGACTTAGGAAGGTGGAATGCAGGCGGCTGGGTTGCTGTTGGCTTCAGGATCAGTCCTCTTTGTAAGCAGGGCAGAGGGGACAACGATTGTGGCAGGATCTCAAGGCCCCTTGTAAGTACTGAGATGAAACCCCTGCCACTCCCCCGGCCTGGCCCTGGGCAACATTCAGCACTGCCACCCTTTGAAGAATGGAGAAGCTCGGTGGGTTGATTTTGGCCCTGCATCTGCCAACACCCGCCAACCTCTCAGACTGACCCTTGATAACCATCCTCAGCCTCTGTGAACCGTCCAAAGCCTAACATCTTAGAGGAGGCCAGGAGTGGGAAAGCAGAGAAGGGAGACCTGGGCTCGACTCTCTGATGTTTTATTTATTCCCGGTGTGTCCTACAACAAGGCACTTGCCTCTCTGAACTTCTGTTTCCTCCTCTGTACGTGGTGAGAAAAACAAAATTGTCTCAGTCTCTTCGGGATGCTATAACAAAAGCTCATCAAGCTAGTGAAACTTGTTTCACAACAGAAACTTATTTCTCATTATTCTAAGGTTGGAACCACCAAGATCAAGGTACTGGCCGATTTGGTATTGAGTCATGGCCAATTTCCTGGTTCCTATATGGTGCTTTCCGTTGCAATTTCACACAGCAAAAGGGACTACCTAGCTCCCTGGGGTCTGTTTATAATGGCACTGATCTCATTTCCAGGGGCCCCACCTTCATGACCTTTTCACCCCTGAAGGCTCACCTCCTAGTACCGTCACTTGGGGATTAGGAACTCGACATTGATTTCAGGGGACACAAACACACTTGCAAGGTGTGTCAAACCACCATCAGCGTGGAAGTGGTCATCAGGCTACTGAGCACGGATGTGACCATCTCCGACAGTCACACCCATACCTCGACCTCTCTGGTAATAAATTAGGCCCTGAAGGTGGACGGGAACTCACGTCATCTAAAACTCTGGTTGCATCTATTGCTGCTGGGAAGTGACTTGAGATTTCGAATGTTTCCACTGTCCCACAGAAACAGAATTCAAGTCACATAGGCAGGACCCCATTCTCTAGCAGTTGTATTTTAAAGGCAAATTTAATTCAAATTCATTTTGTTGCATTTACATGGGTTTGTTTTAGTTATACAGAATATTAACAATCATTCCGACATAATGATACAAACATGGAATACCATTTGCTCCAATTCAGACCCCAGTACTTAGGTGCAATTCATTTTGATAATATATTTTCTTTAACGTATTTTATTTTATTTTTTATTTATTTATTTATTTATTTTTTTGGTACTGGGGATTGAACCCAGGGGCACTCCACCACTGAGCCACATCCCCAGCCCTATTTTGTATTTTATTTAGAGACAGGGTCTCACTGAGTTGCTGGGTATTGCTGAGGCTGGCTTTGAACTTGTGATCCTCCTGCCTCAGCCTCCCAAGTGCTGGGATTACAGGCATGCGCCACCGCGCCCGGCTTCTTTAACGTATTTTAAAACATTATGATTTTGAAATGCAATTACTATGAGAAATTACTGGTGAAATATTTTACTTTTTTGCATACTACATCTTCAAGGTGCAGTGTACACACATCTAATTTGGAGACCTCAGTAACCGTGTGGATTTTGTCCCCCGTTTCAGGTTACACAATCTTAGATTAAAAGCTCCGCAGGGGTCGCACTTGAAGGAGTGAGGTCGGGAGCCCACTGGGGCCCGGGGAGGGCAAGGGCATGCCAGACGGCACTCTCACTGCCTGTATGTTATTGGCTTTTCTACATAGAGGACCCACTTTTGTTTTCTGTTGTTGTTTCTAGATATACATGACAGGAGGGTACATTGTGACATATTCACAATTTTGATCCCATTCTTGGGGTTGAACATGACGCAGAGTTACACGGGTTGTGTAGTCATGCATGAGCATAGGAAAGCGATGTCCTATTCCTTTTACTATCTTTCCTATTCCCATGCACCTCCCCTTCATTCCACCTTGTCCAATCCAATGAACTTGGAATCTTCCCCTCCCTTGTTGTGTGTTCGCATCCGCATATCAGAGAGAACATTCAGCATTCAGCCTTTGTTTTTTGGGATTGGCATATTTCACTTAGCATGATAGGGTTCAGTTCCATCCATTTACTGGCAAATGCCATAATTTCATTTTTCTTTATGACTATTATTCCATCGTGTGTGTGTGTGTGTGTGTGTGTGTGTGTGTGTGTGTATCACACCAATTTTCTTCATCCGTTCCTCGGTTGAAGGGCACCTAGGTTGGTTCCACAGCTTTGCTGTTGTGAGTTGAGCTGCTGGAAACATCCATTGTGGCTGCGTCACTGACGCTGATGTTAAGTCTTCTGGTAGAAGCCCCCAGTTTTCTTATTTAAAAATTAAATAACACTGATTTCTCACAGAACATACCTTTTGTTCATCGTATCATTTTTCCAAGAACGTGGTGTGGCCTTCTGTCTCCAAATGGCAATGTGCATTTCCCGAGTTCCTTCTGCTTCGCCTCTGAGCCCTGGTGTCTGCGTTGGCTCCCGCTCCCCTTCAGCAGCCTGTATGCGTATTTTGCATCTCCTCTTCTGTCTTCCACCTCTGTCACCTTTTCTAGATTGTTCCACGTCACCGCTGTTCTTTGCTCCATTGTGCAGGGTTTCTTCAGGCCCGCCGTCAGCTTAGAGGGATGGATCTCTGGTTCCACCGGATGTTGATGTCACTGCTCTTTCCATTTCTTTCCCCAAATTTGCAGCTCACATTCCATCTTCTTCAATGGCCCAAGAGCCTCTCCCTTCAATCTTTGATCTTAGTTGAGATATTTTCTTGAATAAGATCACGCTCTATGCGATGCCTTGAAACTGTTATATTTTATGTGTTCCAGTTTTTTCTCTGGGTAAGTACATGCACTATGAAGACAGATATGCCTTGTGTAATTTTTCCCACCTTAATTATTGTTTTATTTTTGCACCACATGTTATCAGCTCCATGCTGATCCGTTTCTGATTCTTTATCTTTGAAAAGATGCACAACCCACTATAGGCAGTGAGGAGGTTTGGAAATGAAGCAGTGCCACTGAGCTTTCTGATCTATTTTATTCTTTCTGACAAAGTCTATAATTCTGATTTCCTGAAGATATTCTCTCTCTCTCTTTTTTTTTCTTTTTTTCGGTGCTGGGGTTGGAACCCAGGGCCTTGTGCTTACAAGCCAAGCACTCTGCCAACTGAGCTACATCCCCAGCCCCCTCTCTCTTATTTTTGACAACCTCAAAGTGAGACTGTCTCAGAGTGGAGGCCTCAGGAGAACCAATGCTCACCACTAAAAAGGAAGAGGTGGCCCTGGGGAGGTCGGCTTGTACAAATTACCAGGGTCTGGGGGGCAGGAAGTGAGACTGGGGAGAATGTCATATTTTAAAAAAAAATTAAAAAGAAACCTCTGGACTAAAGAAATACCAAACACAAAAGCCACCACCATTCACCAACGCGTCAGATGAACGTGTGCAGGGCACACACACCGCATCTGCGAACACTTGGCCAGGCTGCGTGTGTGCCGCACATGCTGTTTACTTGGTCTGGAGACGAGGCCTTGTCGGCATCTGGAGCCCCAGATCTCCTCCTCCGTCAGTGGGGTTCACCAGGTGCTCCCCATATGCTCTCGTGGAGTTTGGCTGAGTGGTGAGATGGATAGCAAAGGGTGAAGCAATAAATACGTAGTCCTAGGACGTAGAGGTACGTGACAGAAATGGACGGGGTGTTGAGAGGAAGAAGACCCTGGGCCGGGAGATGGCCCTGCGTTCCAGCTGCACCTGAGGGCACATGGCGAGGCTTGTGAAGAGTTGGCAAGAGGGTGGAGCATGCTGCATGGAGGGAGCACCACCAGGAACTCACCCTGAAGCCTCCTGCTATGTCCTAGAAACGTTCAAACACAGGGGCTCATGGGACTGGGGGCATGCAAGATGCTTGGTGCAAAATAAGGTTAGAGGTGCAGGTAGGAGCTGGGGCAGGCAGAGCCCCTGTGCCCTGGGGAGGAGCAGGTTCTGCGCCCTGTGTGAAGCTGCAGTGCAGAGAACAGACTGAAAAGCAACTTGAAAGGATGAAGTATTCCCCTAACGCTCCTCCTTACATTGAGGAGAAGGCAGTAGTGATGGAGAGAGAAGTCTGCAGAGTTGAGACTCAACCCAGAGGACATTCTGGTGGCTTAAGTGTGGGATGTGGAGAAGAGGGAGCAAGGAAAGCTATCTCTCCAGTTTCCAGACTGAACCACTGAAGAGCTGTCCCTGGCCCTCCTAATGTGACAGGGACCAAGGAAAGGATGTGTCTGCAGGGAGGAGTCAGGAGTTCGGTTTTGGAAACGTAACCTTTGAGATGTTTCTGAGTCCTCTGACGTGGTGGTGCATTTCAGGTGCCTGGGCTAAGGGCTACCCAGATAGCTGGTAAGCACTGTCTCACTCTAGTGAGTCTTAGCAGTGTCTCTCCAGGGCCCAATGTTGAAAATCATAGAAGAGGGATCCATTAGACTTATTTTAACCAACTCTGATCCACCCTTTACAGAAATTCCACTCAAGTTACATAAAGTCAAAAAAGAAGGATAAAACCACACACACACAAAACCTGACTTACTGGTTCACACAATGTCAATACCAAAAGTTCATACGCCTTCAGGCACAGATGGTTCCAGGATATTCTATATGTCACCAGGACTCAGCCGTTCATCATTTCTTGGCGATTTTTGTGTGTGTGTTGGCTTCTTGTCAGGCAAGCTCACCCTCCTGGGTGCTCATTAGGGTCAGACTTGCACCCTTCTATTAATAAAGTGTTAATGGGAGTTTGTCTATTCACTAATTCTAGGAAATTTCATGGATTTCTTCCAATGGCCCTATCTTGGGTCATGTATCCAATCTTATACTAACCTGTGCCCAGACTCTGCTGATTGGCTGGGCCTGGGTCCCATGCCATCTTTGGATCTAAGACACGTGGACAATGACGTGGCCTGAGAACCATGCACAATGCCTCTCAGGAAGCCTCAGAGTCCTTCCAGAGGAGGTGCATACGAATGCCAGGCTAGGGAAAGCCAGAGCCACGCAGAGAGGCCACTTTCGACTCTAACACATGCCAACTACATTTAAGCATCTGAAATTCCGTTTGTTCCACCAGCCAGCATGAGCGTTGCCGTTCTCGTAGTGGGAAGCTAGGGTGTGCCAAGCTCTGGAGGTAGCCGTGAGGAGGGGTAGGGGTGGACTGTTGCAGATGACCCTCAAATTAAGAATTCAACATAAAGAGGTCCAATACCCACCTTCTGCAAAGTGGGAGCCCCAGCTCCTAGATGCAGAGGAGACAGAAACACAAGGGTGGCCGTTCATGGAAGGGGCTGTTCTCAGGATCCTAAGACCATGGGGGTGACACCGTGGTGGCCTTGATGTCTGAGAGACACCTGGATAGCATCTTCTTGCCCTAGGCCAACCGCTGAGTTCTGTCCAGTTCAGGGACCTGGGCACTCCTGAGACAACTTGGAAATCAGTTTAAAACATAAATCTAACCAGCCCACTTCTAGGCCTGGCAAGGAGGAACGCTGGGCGAGGTATTTGTAGTCTTTACAAATGGAGCCTGGCTTGGCGTCCCTGCACGGGCCAGGTAGCTGGAAACCGCGAATGCAGAACCTGTCGTGGATGCCCCCGCCGCTCCGCATCAAAATGCTAAATCAAACCCAGGTCCAGCCTGCAGCCTGCGCATGGCACAGAGAACGAGGCTCCCATCCCCACTCCTGTCTCCTGCACACAGCAGGAGGTGAGCGTTTGCTTCCAGTCCTCTGGAAGCACTCCTGGGCCCGGGTGCAGCAGAGGTACCTCTTGGCTCTCCTGCATTTGGAATTCAGCAGATTAAGTTTGAACTTCTAAACTTTTAAGAGGTGATGGCTCAGGAGTGGTCAATAGGTAAGTGGTTTTTAAGGTTCAGAGAGTTGTCAATGCTCATTCCCTATCAAAACTACCTCCCAGGTTTGCTCCTGGGTGGGAAGCAGGCAGCTGTAGAGGAGGGACGCTCAGGATGCAGGGGAGGCACCTGCTGGACGTGACAGCTTTTTGTCACCATATGAATGCCACTCAGTGACTCTGGGTTTCCAAACACCTGGAAAAGCCATAAAAGTCAAGTTGACCCCAAAATCCAGGCACTGAGCCCAATAACGTGTGACTGAAGAAAGGAAGCAGCAACTCCAGGGCAGAGGAGAAAGAAGCTTCATACCTTGTTTTTGAAAAGTAAACTCTTCACTCTCTCCTCTGATTATTAGTTTGGAACCGTGTAATAGGAACGTTTCAGAATGTGAAATATGACTGGGTTGTGTGACATTTCCCTGTCAAATAGCCATTTTGCTTCATTTGAAGGAAAGGGAGGAGGACAAGAATGGTTTGAAATGATAGCCGTGTCTACAAGGCACCTTTGAGTTAATTCTGTCTCTGAATCATGGAGAAGTCTGCTTTATGGAACTGTGGGGTTCACTTCCATTTATCTGGGCCATCTGGGGACTTCTAGCTGGTTGGACCCACAAGGGGGAATTTTTGTTTGTTAAAGCAAAGAAAGAAGTGGCATCAGTTAGGATGGCTGAGCCACTGTTCCAAATAAGACTGGAAGTTATGATGGCAGAATCACAATAACAGAGCATTTCCTACTAAGGGAAGTATCTGGAGTGAATGTCACCAATAAGTCTTGCTCTTCCCTGTGGATATTCAGAGTTGGCCTCCCTTCCTCTCCAGCCTCAGTCTTCTTGACTTGGTGCATGTCTGGTGAATGCAGCTTGGAAGGGGGAGGAACAGGAAAGGGTCAGGCCTGCCACGTAATGAATGCTCAGGTCACTGACACACTCACTTCCAGCCCCACTCCATCAGTGAGCGTGAGTTCCGTGGGACCCCCTAATGCAGAGCGAGGCAGGAGCGGGCCCTGGCTGGACGCCAATCGCAGCAGTAACACCACGTCCTACGTGGGAGAATGGGCCAGCATCCTGCAGGGCGCACCTCTTCCGTCTCTGCACCCTGGGGGATTCCTGGCATCCCACCTCATGCACGGGGGACTCAGGCACCAAATGCACATGCATTTGAAATTCTCCTTGGTCCCTCACAGGTCCCCAGGAAGTCTTGGGCACGGATGGGTCTTATTTCCGTTGTCTGTCAGATCGGGGTCTTCTGCCTGCCACTTCAGGGTGAGGAGGATGAAATGAAGTGATTTGCATTGTCCTTGCTGAGCATCTGGCATAAACCACCCTGTAAATGACAGTAATCGCGATCCTGTTACCTAGCCGTGGAGGGAGCGTGTGGATGCTGATTTCCGTTCAGCCTGAGGTTTTCTAGCACCTTCCTCTCATTCCTGTCTTTCCGGCCCCGGCCTCACTCTGATGTGATGGACAATCTGTCCATGCGCTGTCCTTCTTCCTCCCTCCTCCAAGGCTTCCTTGAGCCGTTCGCGCACCTTCCATCCATGACTCTAAACAACATGAGCAGAGGCCGGGGGTGGGGGGCGCACAGCTGTGGCGCCGGGTGAATGTCTGCAGTTTCTTTTGCAAAATTAACCAAAATTGGCAGAGTGCTTTCCACAGAAAACTCAGAAACGTCTAGAGGTGTGTACAAAGGTTGCGTGTGTGTGTGTGTGTGTGTGTGTGTGTGAGTTTTCTGTGCACACATGCATGGGCTCAAGCTTCCATGCATGTGCTGCTGGATCCACACGTGTGTTCAGGAAAGATGCTCAACAGAAGCACGAGTGCCAAGATGCAAGGCTGCTCATTGTCCCACGTGGTCCAGTTAACAGAGCATGGCCACATCATCTCAAGAATGTCTGTGACCTGGCTCAGGTCCTAGGAAAGGCTGGGTGACCAGATCAGAAGGATTCCAGTATTCCCCAGTTCACCCTGTGTGCACGGAGTCGTGCGATTCAGTCCACACGGCACCTTGGGGCAAACGTTATTGGCCCCTTTTAAAAGAAGCTCAGGCTCAGAGAGTTTAGGTAACTTCTTACAGTTACCCTAGCGTCCTTATAACTAATGGGAAAAAAGTTTTAAAAACAGATCAGATTCCAAAATACATGCTCTTGGTATGTTGGCAAAACATCTTTTACAACCATTGAGCATGCTCACACCAATGCGGGCACACACACAAGCACACCTACTGGGTATTTGGTTAAGAGTGGGCCAGAAGGGCCTGTTAGTCACCGTCTGTGGGTTCACTTAGAGGACTCTGAAGGTTTTGAAAAAAAGGTTTTGTTTAACAGGCTCAGAAATTGGAAGGGAGGGCTCAAGACAGAAGTCAAAGTCTAAGCGTCTGGAGAGAGAAATATAGAGAATTAAAAAGAGGCCCCATGAGTCCTTCCTGCCTGGTGCTATAGAAGCTTGGAGACCTATTTAGCCTCTTATCTCTGATGATGGGGAGAGTTGGAGAAGGTGGAAGACACATAATTATCTGCCTGCGACCGTAAAATGTGCTCACTGATGCTTAGAATCCCAGCCACTCTGGAGGCTGAGGCAGGAGGATCACAAGTTTCAAGTCAACTTGGACAACTTAGTGAGATACTATCTCAAAATACAAAATGGAACAAGCTGGGGCTGTAGCTCAGCACCAGAGACCCCCCGGTTCAATCCCCCATATCACAAATTGAGTGAATGAAGAATGATTGAACTGTGGTCATGGGAATTATTTTCAATTTGACGTGGAAGAGGGTGTACGGTGCTCATAAATCACATCACATACGGCTGAGTCTGAAAAACCTCGGGTTAAAAACCAAACACTCTGGAAACCAAAGGCAAAGTACGAATCCATCTGTTCCCCTGAAGTGCAGCAAGACACCAACTTCTGCAGATGTCTGGCTGCCGTGGAAGCAAGGCAGGTCCCTTTGTGGATGCGAAGGCTGAGAAGTGAGGACATACCTTTTACCCACGTTGCTTTTGCCTCATTCTCCAATCTGCCTCGCTCTCTGGACCACAATAAGACCCATTTTTGTTTTCTGCAAGGCAATAGTGCTACTGTTAGGTATGGAATGACCCTAGGGGCTCATGAGCTGAAGGCCTGGTCCCCAGCGCAGCAGGGGTCAGAGGTGGTGTTTGGGGAAGTGACAGGCTCATGGGGGCTCTGACCCCATCAGTGGGTTAACCTATCAATGTGTTCATGATTGAATAGACTATTGGGAGGGGTGGAAACTGCCGCAGGTGGGACCTAGTTGGAGAAGGGGATCCTTGAGGGCATGCTCTTGGGGACCGTATCCTGTCCCCAGCCTCTTTACCCCTTTGCTTCTCAGCTCTGCAAGGTAGCAACTCTGTCCCACCATGATAGTCTGCCCAGCCAAAGGTCCAAAGTGTTGGGGCCAAGTGACCATGAAACCATGGGCCAAATTAAATCTTTTCTCTTTTAAGTTGATTTTTCTCAGGTATTCTGTCACAGCAATATCACACACCAAGCCAGTCACCGATTATTTCCTCAGCAACTTTTCGTGAACCTAGGGATGGTGAATGACCTCACCATGATCACATCACTGCTACCTGGAGAAACTGCTGCGGCTCCAGGTGTGTGTTTAGCCAGAGGATGGGTGGAGGATCCCTGAGGAGGTGCTGAGCCGACACGTGAGAGCCAGGTGAGGAGGCCCAGGGCAGCCACCAAGCAGGGCCAGTGAGGGGCAGCCCTGGTGAGGAGAGGGGGCTGGCGTAGCTGGTACATTGCTCTGACACAACTGATGTCACCCCCCGGGCACTGCTGAGCCATGTCTGGAGACTTTTCTGGATGGTACAGCTGCAGATGGGTTCCGTTGGCCCAGGGAGGGCACAGGCCAGGGACACACAGTGCTCGGTGTGACTGACTGGGTCCAGCCACCCAGTGATGCCAAGTCAAGGAAGCCTGCAACAGAAGCCCAGGCACAGAGGCTGTAATCCCAGCACTTGGGAGGCTGAGGCAGGAGGATTGCGAGTTCAAAGCCAGCCTCAGCAACTTAGCGAGGCCCTAAGCAACTCAGTGAGACCCTGTCTCTAAATAAAATACAAAATAGGGCTGGGGATGTGGCTCAGTGGTGGAGTGCCCCTGAGTTCAATCCCCAGTACCAAAAATAAATAAATAAATAAAGTGGGCTGTGTCACCCTGGGCCGAGTGGCCGAGATGGCGGGCCCTGTAGTGTCAGGAGCCCCCGCTCCTTCTGCCTCCGTGCTCCGAGTCTCCTAGGACAGGGGCTGGACACCTTTTCCCCAGAGGAGTAGACTGGGAGCGTTTGGCTGTGCAGATCACAGGTCTCTATGGCCACCTCTCTGTTCTAACATGCAGTGTGAAAGTAGTGGGGACATCGCCTAAGTGGATAGACAGGACTCTGTCCCAATAAAACTTTACTGACATAAACAGGTGGTGGTCTGGGCCTGGCCTGGGGGCCATAGCTTGGATCCCTGCCTGTCAAATGCCCTTGGTGTCTGTGTTGGCCAGTGGGAGAGGGAAGAGAGGGGGAGGAGGGGAGGCCCTTTTGCTTTGAAGTGACACTATGGAAGTTGCATGCATTGCGTCTGCACGTATCTACTGCCCAGAACTCTGAGAGGCTAGAAATTCTGGGGTGGGCATCAGGAACCCAGGGGAAACTCAGTTGCTTTTTTGCAATTTTAATCCAAAGAAGGGCTTGTGGGGGCAGTGGTGTCAGTCACTGGAGTGTGCAGGAGGAAGACAAATGAGGCCGGTGAGCGGGGCGGAGGGGAGCGGGCCTGGCCCGGGGGTGGCATGGAGGATTGGGGCGCTTCCCTGAAGAGCACTGGGAAGCTGGTGAATGGTCTCAAGCAGGGGTGGTTGGGGACCACGCTTTCATTTGAAGAAGACTGTTCTGGCAGCCGTGTGCAGAGCACAGTGGAAAGCCAGCTAGGATGGGTGGGGGGCTAATTGGGAAAAGACTGGCATCCTCTGGGTGAGGGCCAGGTGGCTTAGGCAATCATGGTGGCAAAGAAATGCAGTGTTTGGACAGGACAGAGACTCGGAAGGCAGAGTCCAAGACTCCCTGTGGGCTCAACGCCCTTTCCAAGAATTTAGAAAAAGCAGCTTTAATTAATAATATTTTCTAAGTACTAAGAGAAGCTTGGGACGCCCTCTCATCTCCATTGCCCACAGTGGGCTGGGTGATGCCCAGCGGCATCACATCACATACGGCTGAATCACCCAGCGGCTTCCTCACCCTTCCCTTCGGGCCTGGAGTGCCCAAGGCTCATTCCTGTCCTTGAGGAAAACCCCCCGGTCCTCCTGAGTGTGGCGCTGAGGGCCTGCGTGACTCAGGACGTGGAGGCAGAGTTTGCAAGTCCCCACGCAGCGAGTGGGCAACCCGGCTGCTCGGCGTAGGCCAGGCGAGGAAGTGGCGTGCGCTGGAGACTGACTGGCACCAAGAGAACAGAAGCCCGGTGTAATTAGGCCCGGCTGACACTATGATGCAATCGCCGCTGTCTCCAGGATGCCCTGTGGTGCTGTGCGAGGGCCTCGATAATGAAACGCCACAGAGGCCGGCGGTATCACCGGGAGCCTGAGAACACCGAGGCCCCGCAGTGGCATGGCGTGTGAGCATCTGCTGGCTGCAGGGGAACACGCTCAAGGGGGGGGCGGTAGACATGAAGAGGATGTGAGCTTGGACTTCTCCAGCCATCGCTCTCCAGCTGCTGGTCCCTGTCAAACACAGCTGGAGAAAGGTCCCCCTCGCTGGTTAAAAATGAATTTCCAGCCTGGCGTGGTGGCGCACGCCTGTAATCCAAGCAACTTGGGAGGCTGAGTCAGGAGGATCGCGAGTTCAAAGCCAGCCTCAGCAACTTAGCGAGGCCCTAAGCAACTCAGTGAGACCCTGTCTCTAAATAAAATACAAAAAAAATAGGGCTGGGGATGTGGCTCAGTGGCTGAGTGACCCTGAGTTCAATCCCTGGTTCCAAAAATAAATAAAAATGAATTTCCAGTAACCTGGGCATCTCAACCAGCAACCTCGGCCGCAGGGCTCCTGCAAACTTCTTTGGCTTTGTAGGCGTCATGGTGGATGTTTTTGACCTTGAGATCTAGCGATCCTCTTGCAGGGACGAGCCCGAAAGACCGTGGGCACCGCTGCTTCCTGGAGAGCAGACCTGACCCTCTGCCTGTCTTTAGTTATGTGTCGTCAAAACTGCTACCATGACTGGCTAAGTCCCAAAATGCTAAATAACTCAGAGGTGACTCACGAGTAGTAGCTCTGACGTGGCCCTTCTTACCTCTGTCTTCTAATTTCTTTCTGGAGAAGTCTGTCGGCAGACCGTTTTCGGGTCTGGCTCCCCGTGCGCCCCGAATCCATGGTGCGCATAGACTGGGTGTGGACTCCCTGGCTGCAGGGCTGGGACCTGGGGAGGCCTGGGTGGTGCCTCCGGGTAGTGTAGCCCATGCTGGTCACCGTGGCACTTAGGCTCCCTGCAGCCGTTTGCTCAGTCCCGGTGTGTTCAGCTCAGTGTCAGCACTGTGACAAAGCACTTCCATGGTCTCCTTATTTAAATGCTACTGAGTCTAATCTGCATCCCGTCCACGAAGCGGGTCCTGACATCTCCCTTTCAGAGAGAGACACACTGACGTGCAAAGGCAGAGTTAGAAAGCGAGGCACCCAGTCTGGGATGATTTCATTCCAGGTTCTTCCAGCTCCCGAGGCCATAAGACTCTTGCCTAGAACAGCCCCTCGCTGAGCATCTATTTAACAGAAAGCCCGCTTTAGTCCATGTCACTGCGTAGACCCCGGGTCACCAGCTCAGCTCATTTTGTGCTGTCAAAAAAAAAAAAAAAAAGCCACACTTTCTCAGCCAGCAGGTTTTGGCAACTGGTGTCCAGATCCAACTCTTCTGAAAATAAAGTTTTATTGGGACGAGGTCACAGGTCTTCATTTGCACATGGTCTCTGGCTGCTCTTGCGTTGCAGTCAGAGCTGAGGCCCATGACAGAGCCCACGTGGCCCCTGGAGACGGAAATATTCACTATCTGGCTCTGCATGGATACAAAGTTTGCCAGGCCGGCTTCAGAACACAATCACATGTATTGTTTCTTTCATGACGTTCTTTCCAATGAACACACTGGTGTCATTCAAAGACTCAGGGTCTGTTTAACTGGAAAATGAACCTGTATATATTATTTCTTCAATATATTTTTGTCGGATGCCAAAACACAATGTAGGAGTCCACCCACTGGCTGATGTTTGCACAGATGTGCAGAACCCGAAACTTCTTTCAACTCGTCCCCAAAAGGGCTTCCAGCTCTCTGCCCGCCTCTGCAGCTGGGTGTGATTCTCAGGCTGTGACCCCCACGCCCACCTTGTCCCCTGTTCTATTTACAGAGCGGCCAGTTCCTGACATGGCTAGTTAGCTGCTGCCCTCCTGGGAAAGCAACCAGCAAACATATATGACCAGTTAGAAATAGACTTTCACTCATCTCCCACAGTTTAAAGAACAATCAGAAACTTTGTAGTTGTGGAGGAGAGTGAGCCAGGGTGAGCCTCTCTGGTTTATCTTCATCTAGAAACTCACACAAGCCGCAAATAAATTATAAGTTACTACAAAGATTCCCACCAATGACAAACTGACTCACTGTCCTCCGAGGCCTTTTATCTTCCTGGACTCCACTTCTAAGGCGCTCCCTCTTCTGTGCAGACGGAGTGGGTTCCGTGCCAAGCTCACAGTGGGCATGCCAGGGTCTGGGCATATTTTCCATCTTACCTGTATAGAAAAATAAGACCCGAGCTCAAGGTTTTTCCATGACGGCTTCTTTGCCCCCGCGGAAGGGAGCTCCTGGCCAGTTTCGTGAAGCCCTTCCAGTCTTCTTTGTGCGGCAACAAAGACAGAATGGAAGGTTGAAGTGGCTCTTGTTTGTTAAAATATAACGAACGCTTATCCTAGAAACACCAGACCATTGTAGGAAGATTTCGGTGAATGTTTTCTTTTAGGTTTTGCCCTGCCAAGCGCCTGCTGATCTGGAGACCAAAACCACAGTTTCGGGACAAGATTTGAAAGAATAACCATGTCACATTTCTGCTGGTTGGCTGACATTTCCAACATCTTCTGCCTGCAGCTCTCCCCGGAGAAGAGAAGCTATTCTTTCATTGTTAAAAAAAAAAATGATAAAAGCAATGGCAAGAAATAAAACAAAAAGCAAGTCTCTTTCTTAGTACTAACCAAATGCCATTCGGATGAAAGCGAGCGTGTGTTGCAGACCCAGGGCGGGAGGCTTTCTGATTCACCAGTTTGGAGAAGCGGAACTCTCAATCTTGGGGGCCAACCTGAAGGCAGAGCCTATTTTGCTATAAAAAGACCCCCAGGGAAGAAACACGGCCCCTGACTCTGGTCATTCGTGGTCTGGGTATCAAGAGAAAGGGGGTCATCCCGCAGGTGCCCGTCAAATCAGTCAGCACCAGAATGGCAGATGGGACAATTTTGTGACCATCCGTTCCCATAGAGAGAGCAACTCGTGTCTCCCTGAAAACAGAGAGTCGGATCTCCACCACCAGCCTGCAATAATAATACTTAGCACTTCTGTAAATGTCTTCACAGGTTTCTACATATAAAAATTAGTTAATTAGCAATTATTACCGCATGCTAAGTAGGCATGGATTATTATTATCATAATTTTACGGACCGGGTAAATGAGAGCGGAGGAGAAGGGTGCCAGGAGAAAAATTAAAATTAATAAGTTCCTAGATCACAGGCTTGAGAGGCAGGGAAGTTTAAGAGCTTGTTTATTTCAAAGTGCACGCTGTGCGGTGATCCTTGAATATCAACACGTCAGTGCTGGGGTTCTGTCCTTTTTGTGCATCTTTCTTCTTTTCTTTTATGATTCTAGACCTCCCCAGCATCTGTGATGACTGAGCCACCGAATTTGTTGAAAGGAACTGCGTAAGCATAGACCTCACTCTGCAAATCGCATTCCTTGATTTTTTTTTTTTCCACGTATGGAATATTTTAGTGTCTGAGGTTTTAGAAGCCTGGAAGCTGGGTTTGGATCAGTATTTAGGTAATTGCACAGCGAACCCGTGTGTTTATTGAGTGCCCACTGTGAGCTGGGCACCGTCTGGGCCCTGGGCGGGCACCGAGGAAGGTGACTTCACACTGAAGAACCTGAGCCACCTGAAGGAAGAGGGCCTGGGGTCGTGTCAGGTGGCTCCGGACGCTGTCCCAGAAGGAGCATTGAGGCACTTGGTACAGTTCCCCACACTGGTTCCTGCTTCAGATCGGGTGTTGCTGGCAATGGTTTGGGGGCTGAGCATGCTTTTGAAATCCATTCCAAGATGGTGGGCTTACCTGTATTTTACAGGTGATGCCAAGCCCCCCTTTAAGATTCGTGGTGAATTCTGCAATAAGACTAACCCTAACCTTTCCAGCATCTGCAGGAACCAGTCTCCCTCCATTCCTTGAAGTCTGAGTAAGACAGTCCCTGCCGTGTGATCCAGGAATGGGCAGAAGACCTAAGGCCGGCCAGGACTCTAGGAATACGATGTCCTTCGTGCTGGGGTCAATAAGCGAGTAAGATGGAAGCATGGACGGCAGGCGCTATCAGTGTGACCCAGTGGGAGAGCCTGCCTCAACCTGAAGCTCACCGAGGGGGAAGCAGAGCAGATTCTCAATGGATTCGGGTGAGCACCTGGATTCAGCCACACCTGAAGCCTTTTTACCTACTGACTTTTCAAGGTTGCCAAATATTCTTTTCTTTCTTTTTAAAAAATGTATAACTCAACAGGCGTGGTGATGCATGCCTGTAATCCCAGTGGCTTGGGAGGCTGAGGTAGGAGGATCGCAAGTTCAAAGCCAGCCTCAGCAAGGGCAAGGCACTAAGCAACTCAGTGAGACCCTGTCCCTAAATAAAATACAAAATAGGGCTGGGGATGTGGCTCCGTGGCTGAGTGCCCCTGAGTTCGATCCCTGGTTCCCCCCCCCAAAAAAAAATGGATGACTCACTCTGAATTGGGCTTCACAAACTTGCAGGCAAAAAGAGTCTATATGCATTTCAATTCCATGATCTTTCAAAATAGAGCTTTTAGCATGAACAGGAAAAGGAAACAAGTTTAATAGACACAGTTTTATATATAGCTTATGCATGTATGGAGACACCTGCAGAGTGATACTTGTGTGTCTACCATTCCCTTCTTCGTATTAACAGAACCCTAATAACATTGGGATTTTGTTTGTTTATTTGTTTTGGTACTGGAGATTGAAGTCAGGGGCCCTAACCACTGAGCAACATCCACAGCCTCTTTGTTATATATTTTTTTTATTTTGAGACAAGGCCTTGCTAAGTTGCTGAGGCTGGCTTTAAACTCACAATCCTCCTATGTCAGCCTCCTGAGGCTCTGGGATTACAGGTGTGTGCCACCATACCCAGGAATACTGTTTTTAGAGTAGTTTTATTGAGATACACTTCACAAGTGATAAAATTCACCCTTCTTTCAGAGTACAATCCAGTGGGTTTCAGTATATTTACAGTTTTATACCCATCAGCACAACTGCTTCTAAAACACTTTTATCACCTACAAAAAGAAATCCCTCCCCATTAGCCATGCCCATCTGCCCCTTCCCTCAGCTTCTACATATGGAATCCTGCGATCTCTGGTCTCCTGGCTGGCTCCTTTCACTTTGAATTCCATTTGCAATGAACATCCGTGCGCAGTATGAATCAGTATTTCATTTCTTCTTATGACAAACTGATACCGTGTTATGTGAATAGACTGCACTTCATCTGCAGTTTACCAGTTGATACCTAGTCAGCTGGTAAACTGGTTCAACTTTGGAGCTCTTGAGAATATTGTTACGAACCCTCACGTACCAACTGTTGAGTCGTCCTATGTTTTCAGTGCTCTTGGGTGTGTGCCTAGGAGTAGAAATCCTGGGTCACGGGTCAATGTTTAGCTTTCTGAGGAATTGCCAAATAGTTTTCCAAAGTGCCTGTCCCTTTTACAGCCCCACCAGCAACACTGGACGGATCCAATTTCACCCCAACCTTGCCAACACTTATTATTTTCTCTCTTTTTTACTTTAGCCATCCTTGGAGGTATGAAGTGAAGTCCCCTGGTAGAATACTATTAATATGCACCATGTGGTGTGCCCTTGGAAGAGACTTCATAGATTCTCTTCCTTGTATTTAGGGTCTGCTGTTGGGATATGAGATGTGGGGGGTAGAGTTTCCAGGAAAGCTCGTTAAAGAAGGCTAAGTGAGCAGAATTAATCGGGGGGAGTCCTTCCTTCTTTCTCCACCCAGAATGATTGGCTCTGTGGAAGTTAGCTCTTCATCCACGAAGTGAGAATAGAGGCCAGACCTTTTCAAAGATGGATGGAGCAGGAGGAGAATCTGAGACTCTCAGGACTTGGAAGCCACTAAAGTATACAGATCAGAGTCTTCTTATTTGACAGAGAAATTTCTACCTTAGTTATTCCATGATCATTTGCCTGTGCTCTGTTGAGCTAAACTTAGTTTCTTCCCCTGCATAAATGTATGTTTGTGTGCATGGGTCTGTGTTGATAGATGCATGTTAAAATGTGCATGTGTGCACGCTGGTTATGCCCACATCCAGGGACCCCTGTGCAGCACTGCCTTAGGGAACTTACCCCATTTCATATTATCTCACAGTGTCTACTGATATTTGCCTCTTTGCTCTGCAATGAGGCCTTGCTAGGGCATCTTGTTCACCCAGCACATAAGACAGTCCCTCGCTGTCTTCCTAGCCCAGGAAGCTACTAAATAATGATTAGGTAACTGAAGACCTATGGGGTGTGCTCAGTCTTGCACACGGTGTGCGCTGGGACCCTGGGAGCTGGTCCCATCTGGGAGGGGAGGGAAGGAAGTCTCGCCAAGATGCAGAAGCACAATGTGGAGGAAGCGTTTCCCAGTTCTTTATGTTCTTCTGTCCCCTGTCCTGGTTGGCCGATTCACCTCCATCTTCAGAAGTCCCCAGAATTGACCTCACCTTCTCCTCTCCCCACCCTCCAACCCAAGGCCACAGGAATCCTTCCAGCACCCAAGGCCAAGCCCCCGATGGAAGTGGCTCACACTCGTGGGTGGACAACTGCTGTAGTTTACTCCTCTCTGGTGGTACTTCCATTTGTTAAAAGCCTTCTGTCTAATTGCATATACATTTCAACAGTTAATGGACTTTACGTGTCAGGCCTGGTGAAGGCCACTGAAGAACCCAAACATCCCTGACTTTTTGATCTCACCTAATTATGTAGACTTGCAAAAGTTATGCAGACTTAGCGGCCACTGAAGATTGACACCGGGAAAACAGATGGGCAAAGATGGTGGTGTCCCTGGGCATGGTGGCACACACCTGCAATTCCAGCAGCTCAGGAGGCTGAGGCAGGAGGATGGCAAGTTCAAAGCCAGCCTCAGCAACTTAGTGAGTCCTTAAACAACTCAGAGAGATCCTATCTTTAAATAAAATACAAAAATAGGGGCTGGGGATGTGGCTCAGTGGTAAGGCATCCCTGGGTTCAACTGCCAGTACCAAATAAAAAGAAGATGGCGGTGTGGAGTGGCCTCTGCTTTGCTGTGAGTTAGGGCCTCCCACATGAGGCCCTGTGGAGCAGGATGCATACTGTTCAGTGTGGTTCAGAGCGAGGACTCTGGAATTCTCCCGTCTACATCCCTGCTTGCCACTGAGGCACCAATGTCACCTCTGTGAACCTCAGTTTCTTTGTCTGTAGAATGGGCTGAGAACATGTCATCTTCTGGAGGTGAGGGATTAACCAGAGGATTAGTGACACAAGGGGGGTCAAGAGCTGAACAGTGCTAGGCTTCTTGTGGGAGCTTGGAAGTTACTAGGTATGCTAATCGCCCTCTGGTTGGCCTGCTCATGGAAAGGGCAGTGTGCAAACAGGGCCTCTCAGCAGAGGGGGCGGAGTTGAGGACAGATACAGCTCTTCCATTAGGGTCGGGCCCTCTAGAATTTTGATTAGAAAGTGCAGAATCGGATCATAAAAGAAAGGGGTGAGGTCAGAGGTGAAGGAGGCTCTAAAAATCATTCCTCAAGTGACCGGAGCAGCTGTCTGCGAGGAATTCAGCCACACATAAACACTTCAAGCTGAGGAAGTCCCTAGCCTATGTCAGAAAAGCCAGCTCCTCCAGCGGGAGGCCTGCCAGGCCCACACCTGCCTAGGCTCCTGCTCCTTAAGGTGCTCCTTCCACCTTTCCAGGTAACACCCTTCTCTCTGCTGAGCTCACTGGGGGGATGGTGCATAGAGCAGACTTCCTTTACCAACCAACAAAAGGTCGCCCCACAAACTGTGGTTCTCAACCAGGGGCAGTTTTCCTCTTGCTGGACACTGGCAATGTCTGAATGTCCCAGCTGGGGTTGGAGTGTGTATGGGGGCTGCTACTACACCCAGTGGGGAGTGAACAGAGACGCTGCTAAACATCCTAAAATGCACAGGACAAACCCCCACAACAGATTATTGGACTTAAGCACCAAAATTAAGAAACACTGTCCTGATCTCTTCTTTTTCTACTAGTTTGGGCTCCCAGTTCCCCTCCCTGTGCATTAAATTGGGTGACAGAATAACGTGCGCAGTCACCCCCACCCCTGACATTCCAGAGGTTTATTTATTTTTTGCCTTGTTTTTGCCGACCTCCGAGAATTTTCATACTAATGAGGAGCGGCTGAGAAGACTCCTCTTGCCTAAAGAGGACACTTGACATCAGGCAGTGGCGCTCAGTGGCCTCAGCTGTAGATGTCATCCACAACCTCTCAGTCTGTCATCTGGGGCCCCGAGAGGGGTGGTGGGCAGGTCTGGAGTGAACACCCCAAGTAAGCACTGGTTCCCATTCACAGTCTCTCTCTGTTGCTCAAAACCAGTTTGGTCTGAAGATTATCACCCTGTTGACACTAGCCCACTTTGTGAAACCGGCGAGCCCACACACCTTTGTTGAGAGGATCTGCTTCTTCCCCATTACCTGAGAACCTGCAAGGAGCTTAATAAATAGGCTGATGGAGAGAAGATTCTCTGGCACAGGTTCAGCTCAACAGAAGCCAATAATATTCCACCCCACATGGAGTCCCCTCAAAGAAATGCATTAGTTGATTAAAGCAATTAAAAGGAAGTCTC
>JAJEJO010050680.1:0-15950 GCA_020662805.1 Glaucomys volans | reverse complement strand
TCCTTCCTTCCTTCCTTCCTTCCTTCCTTCCTTCCTTCCTTCCTTCCCTCCTCCCCTCTTCCCCTCCTCCCTCCCTCTTTCTTTCTCTCTCCCTCCCTTCCTTCCTCCTTTCCTCTGTCCCTCCCTCCCTCCCTCCCTTCTTTCCTTCCTCCCTCTGTCCCTCCCTCTCTCCCTCCCTCCTTCCTTCCTTCCTTCCCTCCTTCCCTTCCTTCCTTCCCTCCTTCCCTTCCTCCCCTCCTCCCTCCTTCCCTCCCTTTCTTCCTTCCTTCCTTCCTTCCCTCCTTCCCTCCTTCCCTCTTCCCCTCCCTCCCTCCCTCCTTCCTTCCCTCCTTCCCTCCCTTCCTTCCTTTCTTCCTTCCCTCCTTCCCTCTTCCGCCTCCCCTCCTCCCTCCCTCCCTTCTTTCCTTCCTTCCTTCCTTATTTTTTTGTTCCTTCTTTTTTTTATCAAGTGCTCCTGTTTGCTCCTCTGTCGCAAGCTGGAATAAGTAGAGAAGAAGCCCTCAGTCGACATTCAGAATCTGCTCCAGAGCCTAAACCCATTCCATACCTGATCTGGCATCCTTTCAGTGATCTCAGGTCTCCAATTCTAGACCCTTGCTGAGCACTCGGAGGTGGGCAGCGCCGTACCTGCATGGACGTTTCCTGTTTAAGATGTGGGCTAGGTCAGTGCTTCTCAAACCCAGAACGATGGGACTCACCAGAGGGCTTGCTAAGCCTGCCTGAGTCCGACCGCTAG
This sequence comes from Glaucomys volans, assembly GCA_020662805.1. Taxonomy (NCBI): domain Eukaryota; kingdom Metazoa; phylum Chordata; class Mammalia; order Rodentia; family Sciuridae; genus Glaucomys; species Glaucomys volans. The sequence goes on along the minus strand of JAJEJO010050680.1, from coordinate 15,214 downwards.
AGATTCTGATGCCTGGTTGTGCTGGCCTGGGGCCTGAGACTCTCATTTCTCATGAGCGCCCTGGGGATGCTGGTCCTTTGAGTAGCTGCCGCGTGGGTGGAGCGGCATGCTTGGTCTCTCCGTACCGTGATGGTGCTGCGGATGGTTGTCTGGTTAGTCAAGTGGTAGTGCTGGGGATTGAACCCAGGCCCTTGCCTTTGAGCCACATCCCAGCCCTCTCATCATCTCCTAAACCCTCCTCCCTGAATGTGGTAAAACCAGGATAATATTTTAGCCTGGTTAATGGTGAGGTCACCATGCCCTTGAAAGACATCGCTAACCTGTCAGAGCCTGGGCTGCAGCAGATTTGGTAAGGACACGGTGTCACTCCCAGCCTCGGTTTCCCATCCTGACTATAAGAGCAAAACCCTTTGAGAACACAAGTTCCTTCTGCTTTCTGCCAGAGGGAATATCCTGGTGAAGCTTTCTTTGGATTTAGGAGAAGCTTGAGGCTCATCTTTACATCTCCTGCTCGTGACACCCACATCCAGTCTCTGGTTACCTCTGCAGATCTTACCTCCTGAATATCCCGTGAGCCTCTTCACTGCCCTCCAGCTCATCCAAGTGCTCCCAGGGTCTCGGCCAAGGTTTCTCCCCGCCAGCCTGTTAACATCTTGGGCTGGGTGATTCCCGGTTGTGTGTGCATCTGCGGTGGTGATGCAGAGGGGGGCTTTGTGCATTGGAGGGTGTCGCCATCCCTGCCATCTACCTATCCTGGGGAGTCAGAAGTATCTCTAGACCTGGCTAAATTGTGGAGCAAAACTGGCCCTTGTCTCCACCACCACTGTCTCCAGCCGGGTCCAACCTGCATGTCTTTTTGCCTCTTTGATTCATTCATTCCTAGCACCAGGAATCCCCTGTTGGAGATGTAAATCTGTCCTCACTCCTTCCTTCTTTAGCTCTCTGACTTCCTGTTTCCTGTGTGTGGCCCTAAGGTTCAGCCTGTTGTGGAGCCTGCTGGCCTCCTGCCTGTGTGTGTTTGTCCCCCAAGCTCCTCTTCCAGCTTCCCTGGTCTCTGAGGGTCCGGGGATGTGCCCCCAAGCTCCCTTTGCCTCTGGGCCTTTGCACCTGCCCTTGTCCGAACCTGGAACAGTCATTGCAAGCTCTCGGCACTAGGTGATCAGCACGTTTGCCCCCTCCCGCTCCCCCAGCCTTCTGCCAGCACTTAGGGTTTGCTCCTCAGTAGATGACTGTGCATCTCAGCTCCAGCATCCCTGCCTGCAGAAGGCCAGACTTCTCTGACCTCAGTGCCCAGTGCCCTAAACCTCTCCCTCTGACACCATCCTTCTTGACCTTAATCACAGCCGTAACTGAATAATTGAAAGGGTCTCTCTTGTTCAGGGCTGTGTCCCCTGCGTGTGATCCTTTGCCATGTGTGCCGTAAGCTCTTGATATGTGGAAACTTCAAGACTGAAAGGGCTGTCTGGTCAGCCATCAGAACTTTGCAGGATGCTAACCCAAGTGGGCTTGCATTAAAAAAGAATGAGATCTTCTGTGACCTGCTCCCTGCTGGTTAACAAACTTGTTTCCAGGTCTCTGGGTGGTGTACTTTTTCTTCCATTGGATCCACCCAGATCAAGCTGTATCAAGCCCCAAATCCCAGAAAAAATCCCATTTTTTTTCCATTTCAGAGCTGGAGATAAGTGACTCTAATCGACAATTGTATCAAAAAGGTGTTCCAGATGCCGGAACTCCTTGAAACAGATCTCCAAGCGTATACCACTCACTACGTGTGTCTCTGGCTCCATCCCATAGCGTATCTACAAAGCAGTCAAGTTGAGCTAGAAGCATCGAAGGCTTCTGCTTCTATTCCATTCCAGTGGTTTATAAAGAGAGTTAGGGTTCAGTTTGTCAATGTGTCCCCACCACACCAGGTTAAAGGGGCTTTACCTGGGGATTCTGTTGAGATTACCTATTGGTGGTTCACTGCGTGTTCAGGAATGATGCTTGCCTCTCTCAGACAGTATTGGAGTCAGTGTCTTTATAAAGCATCGGTGCATTGGGCCGTAGACCAAGGAGCTTAAAATGAAGTAGACGTGTTTGTTGGGTCCCACGGGGTGCCGTCCATTCAGTGTGCACCTACATGAGCTTCTTCATCTTCCTCTCTTGACTCTTCGCTTCTTCCTTCCCTCTTTGTAGGAGAGACAGATTGTAGAACATGATGAAGCAGATTGGTTCAAGTCTTTGTGTGAACCCAAAGTTCAAGTCAGAACTCAAATCAGCAAAGTCCTCATTCCTGCAGAGCAAACCCCTCAGGGCCCACGAAGGTTTCCAGAGGGCTGTTCCTGTGTGTGCCAGGCCCCATGTGGGTTGGAGCTGTGCTTGTGTTCCTCTTTTATGCTCAGAAAGATCTGGTGATAGGTTCGCTTACCCTGACCCCATTACCTTGCACGTGGCAGATGGGAACAGAGAAGTTCAGAAGGTTAGGTAGGATGCCCAGCATGTACCCGGGGCTCCTTTGTTGGCTTCCAGCTCATGGTGATAAAATGGGCTCATCTCATGCCACAGCTCCTGTGCTCATAGGTCCAGTAGAGAATGTGTGGCATAGAAGACAGATCTAGCTGTGAAAGAGATGACAGGGCTGGGGATATGGCTCAGTTGGTAGAGTGCTTGCCTTGCAAGCACAAGGCCCTGGGTTCAATCCCCAGCACCCCCTCACCCCCCCAAAAATAGATTTCAACTAACTAAATAAGAAGGAACAAAGAGATGTTATCCCGGATGGGCTAGTGCCTCGGATCTTTAATTTTTATCTTGGTTATTTTAAGAGTGGTTAATGGAAGGAGCCAAGTGAAGTCCTTCCAGTCCCGTCTTATCGCTGTGTGGTTGGCCACATCCTTTGTCCTGAGTGCCTGGCATTGCGGTGGCTCCTTTGGGTACAAAAGTGAAATGGAGGAGGTTCCCACTCATGGCACTAGACCCCCACTCGCACCTCTGAGAACACACCTCATTCTTTGCTCATCCAAACTTTTGAGCTGTGAGATATTCCCTGCTCCCCGTGAGTAATGGTGTACTAATAAGCCAGTTCCAATAAGGAGGGGAAGTGGCGTAACATAATCATTACTCTTGTAAAGAAAATAACTCCCAGATGGACCTGAGAGGCCATCTCTCCCCCGGTTCCATATGTATAATTACAGGGAACCACAACCCTCCCGAGAGCAGCCTGCAGCAACCCGATCCCAGGAGGGGCATGTGTGCGGCCATGAATCCTGGGCACATGAGTTTCGCTCAAATCTGCTTCTAGGTGCCCAGGCCTTGGCTATGTGGGGATCAAGAGAGGGACAAAGCCCTGTCGTGTGGTCAGCGTTGGGTGCAGGCTGTGGGCTGAGCAGTGGGCTCAAGGGCGTGTGGTTGGCATCCAGACCCTGGCATCCGTGGTGCTGAGCTCACGGGCTCCTTCTGCCTCTGGGAGGCTCTCATCTGTGAAATGGGAGGCCACTAGGGCTGCTGCTTCTTGAAGTGACATGCATCTAGGGAACAGGAAGACCTTCAAGCCCTGATGGAACATATGCTAAGTGTTTGGCACCTATAGAAGTTTTTATAAAAAAAGAAAGTGGCTGAAGAAATATTAGATCATTGGATTGTTATGGAGGAGAAGGGAGGAGAGTTCACTTTGACCATGAGCCTCCCGTTGGCCTGAGCAGCCCCGACTCTGGGGTTCTGTTCTCTGTTTTTGCATGGTGGGAAACAGGTGAAAGAGGGCCCTCCATCTCAGTCCCCCTGCCCAGGGTGCCACTCGGGCCACCCTAAGAGGTCACGGAGGAGCTCACAGCGTGCGTGGGAAGGACACGGGGCTCTGGGGCTGGGACGTGTATCTATATCTGTCCCATTTGAATTAAAGCCTGGGCACCTCCCACCTTCTTGTAAGCAAGAACCGTTGGCTTTGTAGCTGAGCGGCCTTTGCTTTCTTTGTAATTTGGGGACGAAAATCAGGTTGGGTAATTGAATGTTTAAATTTCAAAAACTCCAACCACCCTGTCTTAGTCTGTTTGGACTGCTATGACAAAAAGCCCCCAAACTGGGCCGTTTATAAGCAACAGAAATGTATCCCCCACAGTTCTGGAGGTAGGGAAGCCCAAGGTCAAGGTGCTGGCAGATTCAGGGGTGGGCAAGAGCCTCCTGGTTCCTGGGTGGCATCTTTCCTCACAGGGGAAGGGTCAGGGATACTTGAGGGCCTCTTTTTAAGGGACCCTAATTCCTGATCACAGTTAAAGACCCCGTCTGTTAATGCCATCGCCTGGAGGGGTCAGATCTTCACAGGTGCATTTGGGGGGACGTAGGCATTCACACCATGGCACCCCCTTAGTCCACCAAGTGGACGTGCTAAGATCCTGCGGCACTGTCCTAAGGTCTGTGGAGGTGGTGGGGCTGGCAGTGCTGCTTTGGGTTGTTTTGGTGACTATCCACCCCAAAAGCAGATGCATCCGTGACAAAAATCAGAATTTAAAACCAAGGTGTTGTAAATAGAAAATCACACAGTTAGGGGTTTCTCAGTTTTGTTTTTCTTTTGGAAGGTGTTGGAAAATCTTTATTTATTTCTCTGACGTTATTTTCCAAAACTGTCTTGCTTGACTTGCGCGTGTGCGCACGCGATTTTGCAGGTATCACGACTCTGGGGACGCTGTTGTCACCGTTCGTGTGCCCATTTCCCCAGGCCCTTTGTCTCTTTCCACCCTGTTTTGGGGACAGATACAGCCTGCTGATCCTCCCCTTGACGGGCGCATCCATTTTCAACGTATGCTCAGGCCTCACTCCTGTGACAGCCTCAGGCGTGATCTGTCCCCGCTTGGGTTCTTCCTCCAGGAAGCCCCCAGCTCCGCAGCCCCTCTGCCTCCCGGTCCCCTTCCCCACGCAGCCTGCTAAACAGGCAGTGCTTTCTTGTCACGAGTCAAGAGGCAGAGCCGCGTCCCAGCTGTGTGCCTCGCAGGGAGCCCAGCGACATCTGGGGCGGAGAGGTGCCCTGTCACCCAGACACCAGCCAGCGGTCACTCAGAGGTTTCCTCTAAACCTGCTGGGCGGCTGCCCAGCCCAGCCCGCTCTCCACTGTGAGTTCACAGCTGTGCCAGCAGGAGTTTCAGGAAAAGTCCGCAGTGACAGTGGCGTGGACGGACTCCACGAGCCACCACACTGGGCAGGAGATGGCCCACACCCAGACTGCTGAGGTCGGGATGTCTGGAGGAGATGGTGACAGAGTGACCCTGAAATGGAAAGGGACTTTGCCGTGGAGGACAGTTCACATTCTTGGGTGCTTAGAAAGAAAAAGTCCTCCTAAGGCGTCTTTTTGACCGTCCAGGTACGAGCCCTGCGTCCCTTAACTACCTACGTGCATTTCCAGAAATGCCTCCTTGGGGACTTGTCACCGTGCAGACACTGTGAGGTGTATTGACACAGATTCAGGTGGCGGTGATTCAGGGGCCGTGCAGCCTGGAGGGGTGGCGTTGACATCTCTGTTGACACACGCACATGGCTGAACAGTCAGTGTTTGACTTTCTCTGTGACGTCTCCCCCACCCCCAGATTCCTCAGCAGCTCAGCCCACCTGAGAGCTGGCCAGGTTGTGTTCTAGGTCATTTTAATGCCCAACCGGTAGCCACGTGTTGGGAGATGATGGCAAAGCTCATCTTAAATGGCATCGGCTGCGTTTTCTGGACACATGAGCTTTGATCTCTGCTCCGGCCTTGGTGGCTGAGGTGACCTGGGGGTTTGTGTCCCAGTTTCGGTCTTGATACAGCTTCTTCTCCAACGTTTATCCATCTGTGCCCCCTGTTTCAGCCCGCTTTTTCGCTGCTGTGTCTGAAACACCTGACAAGAACAACTTTAGAGGAAGAGCAGTTGATTTGGGGGCTCACGGTCTCAGAGGTCTCAGTGCTTAGATGGCCGACTCCATTCCTTGGGGCCTGAGATGAGGCCGAACATCATGGAGGAAGGATGTGGTGGAGGACAGCCGCCGGGAGCACAGTACCAGGGAGATGAGTGAGAGCTTCACTCCACAAGGACAGGGGTAGGCCTCCAGGGACCCGCCTCCGCCAGCCACACCCTCCTGCCTTGGGCTCGCACCCAGTTCACCCCCACGGGGATTGATGACTGATCAGGCTGAGGCTCAAAAGCCAGTCCCTTCACCTCCAACCCTTCTCCCCTTGTCTCACAATGCATGAGCTTTGGGGTCACCTCATATGTAAACCATAATGCCCTGTGTCAATCCTGGACCCCCAAGCCACACCTGAGGATTCCACCAGGGCCCAGCTGCCCCCTTAAATTGGACTCTGGGTGGGAGCTGGGTGCCAAGGTGCAAGGACATAGTGCTGTCACTGGACACCAGGATGGGACTGCTCGTCCTGGGCTCCCCGTCTTCGGGATCCTGGCTGTTAGGGAAGCGGGGCCTGCCACAGGGAGGCATTATGTAGGGGTGGCCAAAGCTACCGCGGAGGTGACGCCTCACTTCTGCTCCGTGTGCTGATTCTCCTCTGTTCTTTGCCTGGTTTTCTTCCCAGCCCATCCAGACCTGCTGATCTGGTAGAATTTGGAGCCGTCCAGGGTGTCTGGCAGTGCCCAGGACCCTGTGCTCCCAAACTCGCTGGCTGTCTCCTGCCTCTGCTGTTCATATCCAAGTCCACAGTTGGATTTTTTTTGGACCAGGGATTAAACCACCCAGGGGTACTCCACCACTGAACCACATCCCCAGCCCATTTTTAAATTTTATTTAGAGACAGGGTCTCACTGAGTTGCTCAGGCCCTCACTAAGTTGCTGAGGCTGGCCTTGAAGTCCTTATCCTCCTGCCTTAGCCTCCCTAGCTGCTGGGATGACAGGTGTGGCCGCTGCATCCGGCCCACAGTTTCTTGAACTTGATGTTGTGTTGTATGCCATCATCTGTCAGCCATCGTGTGCATCCAGGCCTGGGCATGTGGTCTGTCCGATTGCCCTGTGCTGGCCCACAGTCTACTTGGTCAGCATCGCCTGCAGATCCAGGCTGAGCTGCTCCCCTGGTCTTTCTTATCGTGCTTTCCTCCACCTCCAGAATAAAAACCTCCACCCGGTACTTCCTCCAGCTGGCTCCTAGGGTAAGGAGAGCAGAGAGAGGTGAGGAAGAACACAGAACCGTGCTTCTGCCCTTCACTCCAGTCCTCAGATCTCCTGGGCTTGCTTTAGATAGATGGAGCTCACTTCGGATTAGACATTCTCCATTGCTTGGATTTTGCAGCAGGGTGACTCATGTTGCTGAAGGTTGTATGACCTCGGGGCTGAGACAAGCCCAACTGGACACTATGCCTTGGTTATGTTCTGAGCACTTACTCTGGGCCAGCGTTCTGAGCATTTGTGTACACTAATGAGTTATAACGTTTCTCATCCTCTGTCCATACCCATTCTACCGATGAGGAAAATTGATCACAAGTCCTGACTCTGCAGTCCACAATCTTAGCCATAATGCTGTTCCCATTGGGGCACGATACTCTCAGGCTGCTCTTCCAACTATCAAAGACTCTCTTCCTCTTTGCACCTATTGTTGTTTGATCCAATATGCTTATCTAAACTGTTAATTGCACAGCTGACCTACTGGCTAATCCTTCCTGCCAGGATCAGTCTTTTGAGGCTGAGAGGATAGGGTGCAGGCATTTATCATCATTGGCAGGGAGCTGGGACCTGGGTTCCAATCCTAGACCTCCCACTTGGCCGCTGTGATCCTCCTGAGCTTGGGTATCTCCGGGCATGGAGAATTGGTATCATGCCTGCTTCAGAAGGAAGATGGGTTCTCCTTCTGTGGCCCACATGAAGGAGGGCCTTTACCCCTCTTGGTTTTTAATACATTGGGCATGGAGAAAATTACAGAAATGGGTTATGACAAACTACCCAAATGCACCAGTTTTGGGGAAGTTTTCCTTTAAACAAAGACACCACCATCAGTACAACATGAACAGCAGGAAGGCAGCCCTGGGGCCTCCTTCGCCCTCACCCCATTTATGCACCTCTTCAGTTGGTGGAATGTAATTGACGGGGTCATTTGAATATTAAAACCCTCTGTCCTGAAGGATTTTGAGCCCAGGAACAGGTTCAATGGTTAATCCAAGATTCATGTTAGTGTGTGCATGTGTTGTGTGAGATCTAGTGTTTAAAATATCTATTAATAATTCCTCTGACAATTAAAAATAGTTAAGAGTGTTAGCAGGGAGGGTAATGGAAAGGAGAAGCCAGAATTTTGAAGTCTTGAGGAGAGAATAGAACAGGATCTGGTAATCAGATGGAGAAAGGAAAACAGTTCAGCCCATCTGAGCTCCTGTGCTGAATCTTTTCCATGTTGATTTGCTAATGTTATTCCTGAAATAGAAGCTGCAACCTAAAGCCAGCTGGAGTTTAAGGTGCTTGCAGAAAATAAGAGCACCCTTCTTTCTTCCCAGAAAGTGCACCTGGTAAGTCCCCGGATGGCAGCTTGGTTGTTTGCATGCAGTTATTTAAAGAAGATATTTGGGGCTGTGTCTCATTTGTCCCTCCAAAGAGACCCCTGAAGTAAGGGCCAGATTCAGATGTCTTTAGGCACCCCGGATTGCATCTATTGCAGATAAGGCATTTAACAAAAATGGCTTGTGATTTTGTCCTTCCACGGGTCTCTGGTGTAAGGCCTTCTATAAACAAGTTTCTGTTCTACGGCTTTGACAACAGACCATCTGGGGTAGGACCTAGGGTGACGTTGGCCTACCTGGAGTTGTCTTCTGCGTTCCACACTAAAACTGGGTAGTGCAAAGAGTGAGTGAGGTCTAGACTTGGAGGGCGTGGAGTTAGGTGCCAGCTTGACCCCTTACTAGCTCCTTGGTGTGGGACAGGTGGATCGGTCTTTGTCTTCCACTTTGTGACATGAGGATGGTAATGCTGTTATTTTCTAAGATGGTTTCGATGAGGAAATGAAATAAAGCCTTTAGGTGTTCAATATAGTTTCTGGCACAAGTCGGTAACCAATAAATGTTCGCTGTGACCACTGGCCATGGGGTGGAGTGCAATAATCCCTCCCTGCTCCGTGCTCCCTGGCGGGCCTGCTTTCAAGTGGTTATCACACAGTCGATTTTAAACTAATCTTTGCCATCATCTGACTGTGAGTTCTCCTTTGTACCTCCTTCGAGGTTGTCAGACTCAAACCATCTGCCTCGGATTAGTGTGTAGCTGCAATATCTATCATTGATTAGTTTTGAAATCCAGGCATGTCAGATACCTAAGATAACTTGCTTGAGTCTGACTTCTTCTCCCCTCTGAGAGAGCAAGGCAAGAAATGGACTTAGTAATAGTTTTCAGTGTCCAAGGCAGAAGTACAGTGTGGGCTTGGGAGCTGTGTGCACATCTCAGAACCCTTAGGTCGATTCCCAAGTCTTGCTCTATTACAGCCTCGGAAGTCGTTGCCCTTGCTAACTGTTTGAATGAGTTTCAGAGGCCGCTGGTATTGCTCAGGACTTTGGATGCTGGTGTTGTTGGTTGGATTTCTTTTAAATGCAACGAAATATGCTGTCACTAAGGAGACTCAGCTGGTTTTCATTAGGCACTGTGGGTGGATGGAGACTAACTTTTATATCAGAATTCTCTTATGTATGTCAAGTGAGTTGTCCTTCCAAAATGAATGCTGTTCTGTTCTTAGGAGATACCCAGTTCTTGCACCAGAGAAGGATGTCTTTCTCTAATGATAAATGGTCGTTTTTGATTTTAGAGGATTTTTGTAATGCATGGTTAGGCTCACATGAAATTTCTGAACATGTTTTATTCTTGCACATATGAACTAATCATGAGGAAATGAGGAACTGTGGTTACTAAGAAATATAGTCTTTATTAATAATAATAATAATATTGTAATCTTGGTGGGGATGCTGGGGATTGATCCCAAAGGCATCTTATCACTGAACCATATTCTCAGCCCATTTTAATCAATTAATTAATTTATTTATTTTTTATTTTTTTGCAGTCCTGGGGATTGAACCCAGGGCCTTGTGCTTGTGAGGCAGGCACTCTACCAACTGAGCTGTATCCCCAGCCCCCATTTTATTCTTTATTTTGAGACAGGGTCTCACTAAGTTGCTGAGACTGACTTTGAACTTGAGATCCTCCTGCCTCAGCCTCCCCAGTCCCTGGGATTGCAGCCCCCACCACCCTGCCCTGCTTGATTAGCCTTTGGGAGAGGAGGTTCTGTTGGCAGCACATGGAAACCCAGTTGCCCTGCGCTCCTGGCCTCCCATGGAAACAGAGTCGCACATTGAAGCCTAAGGAAGTACATGACCCGGTGCCCCCGAAACCCCTGGCCACCGCCTGGGGAGACACTCGTTTCCTTTGCCCACTAATGTGGGGACTCTTTGGTTGTCTGGTGGCATTCAAATGTTGAACTAGAAAATGTGGAAGGCAGTGCCTGATTTGGAAGCCGTCGCTGTCGAAATAGAATCTCTTTTGTTCTAAGCTTCCAGTGTTGTTTTTGACCAGCTTGTTATGAAATCTGTCGTATTTCGATAAGTCTTTAAAGAGTACCGTGCTTAAGCACAAGCCATTTGTAGTGAGGCAATGCCAGTCAGAGTCAGTTCTCGCGAGGTTTCATGCCTCCTCCCTGTGATTGGAGGTATGTCACAGGTGTGGCAGTTTCAAGCTCCCCAGAGGCTGTGAGCAACAGTTGGTGCAAAAGATTCACTGCTTTGATGCCTCTGTTGCTGGAAAGGGTTTTTTGACAGCTGGGCCACCTCTGCTGGCTTCATTTTTTTTTTGGTGCTGGGGATTGAACCCAGGGGCACTCGGCCACTGAGCCACATCCCCAGCCCTATTTTGTATTTTATTTAGAGACAGGGTCTCACTGAGTTGCTCAGGGCCTCGTTAAGTTGCTGAGGCTGGCTTTGAACTCGCGATCCTCCTGCCTCAGCCTCCCAAGTGCTGGGATTACAGGCGTGCGCCACCGCGCCCGGCTGCTAGCTTCATTTAAAGGGTGTCACCCTGACCAGTCTTTCACAGGTTATTTTGTATTAAAAAGCTCCTTATTGCATACCTGTTGGACAGGAATGACTTCATGGAAATGTCCCTTCCGCCTTTCCATAGATTCAGGATTTTGTTTTCCCTCCATGTCCACATCTGAGTTTTCTGCACCATCCTGCTCCCCACTCCCCAGGGCTCCCAGCAGATGACTGTTGACAGGTCATGCGTGCGTTCCTCTTCTGCAGGGGGTGCCACTTGAACCTTTGGTGACTCAACCTGAATGCCACCATTAAGAAGGGCTGAGAAACAGAGTCACGTCTAGACAACCCGTGTCCGGTGGGCCTGTTGTTAGAAGCAGGCATTGGCAGAGTGGGCATCCCTGATAGGAAATGTTCGCTGGGCACGTCCACACGTTCTTGTGTGGTCATCCCAGGACTACACCGGATCTGGACAGGATTGCAACCTTCAAAAGACAGGACCAGAATCTTAGATGCATTCCAGGAATTTCCCTGGTTAAACTTCCCAACAGATAAAGAATTTCTACAGTGATTAGCTTGGGTGTCCCAAGTCCACTTCTAAAGAAAATCCCTACCGCCTGTTTCCTGTTTGTGAATAAACACATGAACTCCTCTGTTCCCTGCAGGGTGAAGAAACCAGAAGTCTCACTCTTGTCTTGCACCGGGACTCTGGCTCCCTGGGATTCAATATTATCGGTGGCCGGCCGTGCGTGGTATGTTGATTGCTCAAATGTGCTTCCCCTCCCTGGGCTGCTGGGAGAGAGGTCGTGGTTTGAGGTGTGTGGGGGGAGTGATTAGAATTCACTGTCTATCAACATCTTCCCCTAGGGATTTTTCTTTTGCTGGGGTTTCCTGCAAGACAGCAGCTCATTCACTGTTTTGCATTTGGGGTGCATTTTGGTTGAGCTGAGTGAAGTTGGGTGAGGGGGTGCACATGGACCTGGGCAACCGGCCACCCTCCTAAACCACGCTGGACTGTGGGGCTGCGAGAGCAGAAGTCTGACTTTGGGTTCCTTCCAGCCAGTCTGTCCACTCCTGCTTGGGTCATGGGTCTTCGCCTCCCTTGACCCGTTCCTGCCCATCTGTCCTCAGCCTCTCCCCTAGAAAGAAGAGGCCACAGTCACATCTGTCACTTTAACCTGGAGGACAATGTCCGCAGAGCAGGACCCGAGAGCAGTCAGGATGTGTGTCAGGGTCCCGCCTATCGAGGGGGATTATCCAAAAGTGCACCTTCTCTTCTCTTCTCTTTTGGTGACCCTTTGCTCATTTGTCAGCTCAAAACAATTGAAAGAAAATGAAGTTTGTTTGTCAGGAAACAAGTAATGAACTCAGGTTGTGTGCCAGGACTGGGAGGTCCCGCCAGACCAGGGAGAAGGGTCCCTGTGGTCGTGGAGTTTACACCACGTACAGTCAGTCTAGGCCCAGAGAAATGCATAGGAGGAGGGCTGGGAGGGCGGCGTATGGAGGCTTCTAGAAGCAGTGGGCATCATCAGCCAGGTGAGGAAAGATCATGAGCAGAAACCCAAGGATGGGAAGATGCAGCCAGGTGGGTGCTCTGCCTCACAGAACCCACAGCCGGATGGGGACTCATGTCCACCTGAGGTGGGAGGAGACTTCCCCACTCTTGCTGTGGTATCTGCGGATCTAGCTGGGCAGGCGTGGGGACTGCTTCCCCTGGAGGAGGAGGGTCCTGGGCAGGATCCATTGCGACTGAGTTTTGAAGGATGTGCAGGAGTTCGCTAGGTTAGAGGATCATACTGTGTGTGTGTGTGTGTGTGTGTGTGTGTGTGTGTGTGTGTGTAGTTGAGCACTATGGACTATAAAATAAATTGAGTTTATTTAGTTAGCTATCAAATGTATCTGTGTTGTCACTGTGGAACCGTATGTTAGGTCCCTTTAAGGGTTAAAGGCACAAAGGAGAATTCTAAACATCAAACTATGACTATGAATAAAATTTTTTACATGCTCGCTCACTACAGTGAGTACCAGGGTTTGAACTGGGGGTGCTCAACCACTGAGCCACATCCCCAGCCCTTTTTATTTTTTATTTTGAGAAAGATTCTCACTAAGTTGCTTAGGGCCTCACTAAATTGCTGAGGCTGGCTTTGAACTCTCGTTCCGCCTGCTTCAGCCTCCCGAGCCACTGGGATTACAGGGATGTACCTCTGTGCCCAGTTCACCTACCCATTTTTCAAGACTGCTGAACTTGAAAATGGTGTACAGGTCCCGTGGTAGGGGCTGGACATCTCACATGAGGTCTAGAGCCAGGAGTGTGCTGGGAGTTAGGGAGTCCTGGGGGCTGGGCAGGGAGGCATCAGACAGGCCTGATCCCCAAAGGCCTGGTAAGTCCCGTGGTCGGGGGCTTGAATTAGCTAAGTGTCCAAAACATGACCGCAATCCAGGGAGTGCCACGAAGGGATTTATGCTTAAATATGCTTAGCTTTGGGCCAAAGCCATTGTTTCAAAAGCAAGTAAGTTTTATTATAAAAAATGACAGTTCAGTTGTGAGTGATGTGCTCGTGAAAATGATGGGCGTTATCTGCCGCAGACGCAGCATCAGTGCTGAGGGTGCATTAGATGTGAGTAGGTGAGTGGGGGCAGAGGTCACCCCCTGGCCAAACCCCAGGGACGTGCGGACAGGTTTTGCAGTTCCCCCTCATCTCTGTGGCCCTCTGAAGACTGCAGAGTCTGCGGGGTTGGCATATTTTTATTTTGACCCTTTGCGGTTGATTTAGATCCAGGCTGCGCATCTGGTGCGATCTGATCCAGTCCTTGCAGCCAGGGGTCAGCTTTGGGAGGCCAGGGAGCAAACTGGGACCCAGTGTCCAAGCAGGTGGCCCCAGGAAACCAGGCAGGGGTGTTGGACCCACATTCTCCAGCTTACAGAAAACACGCAGGCCGCTGAGCAAGGACACTAGAGTGGCTCTTCCTGAATCACCTCTGCCACCAGCCTCCCGCCTCTGTGCACCCATTGTTACTGGTTTTAAGAAACGACAGTGAACTAAGAGTCACTCTGCTGGTTAGATGCTGTCCATCTTTCACAGCCAATAGATCCCACACGAGGAGGGCCCATCCTCTGCCTCAGCGCTAACCCCAGCAGAGCCGCGTCTGCAGAGGGCAGGGGTCAGAGGTCTGTCTCCCTTCGCTGTTGTTGAGAAACCTATTGCACTTCCTAATGCCAGCCAGCCAGGAGGGTGGCGGGGTTCTGCGCCTGGCCCAGCGACTCTCCCCTTCTCACTGGGAATGCTTTCCTTCCTTGTGCCTAACAAAGCACATTTTCATGTACTTTTCTTTTCCTATAAAAAGGTGATATAAAGATGAGCCAGACCTGATCTCGTAGATCACCATGATGTTCTCCACTTATGTGGCCTTTTGCAAGAACTGCGTGCACACCCTCCAAGGCAGTGTTTGCCATGATGGTTTTAAAAGCTCATCCCATTTAGTAGAAACAGCATAATGAAATCTGAATGTATTGCACACCAGTGTCTGGAAAATCTGGCAGGTTCTGGAGTACCTAGAAAAGAGCTGAGACGAGTCACAGTGCACACGTGAGGTTAGGAATGGGTGCAGGGGACAGTCACGCACGTAGGTCTCTCAGCGCGTGCGGTGCTCTGAGCTGATCACATCATTCATTCATCAGCCCACACAGCCCTGCAGAACGACAGCAGCCAGCCAGGGGATCAGACCTTGCTCAGTCCTTGGGCAGGTGAGGTTTATTTCCAAGTACCCCGGATGAGAACAATCCCATTCACCTTTCTTTTACCCAGGCCAGCCAGAGAGATCCCTAGTCCTGTTAGTTCACCTTGATAAATACCTCCGGCTTCAAATGTATTAGGCAAGGAGCCAAACTAAGAATAAAGAGATGCCTTTTAAAGAGGAAAATCTATCAGAAATGGGCCTGGGCTCTGCGTCTTGCCCTCCCCAGGCCCCCTGAAGGTTTAGTTCAGCCTCAATTCTGGTGCTTGGTTTTGCTTGTTCCTCTCTGATTTGGGTTGGATCTTTCTAGTCTCTTTTAGGATAATTGCGTGCAGAGTGGCATTTTGTAAAACAAACCAAAGCCAAATCTTCATCCCCTGTCTGTTCTTCTTCTCCAGCCAAGAAATGCAAAGTGGTTCCATCAAAGGAAGCGAAGATTCCTTTTCATTTGCCGTATAGACATGAGCTCTTAGGGAACACAACCTTCCTCCTAAATCCTTGGTGGTCTAATAGAACGTTCAGATTCCTGTACCACATAGAATATC
>JAJEJO010050678.1:0-25270 GCA_020662805.1 Glaucomys volans | reverse complement strand
CAGGACCCCTCCCAGCAGCCAGGCCCCTGCAGTCAGGCTGACCTCAGCACCATGGTCCTGTTTTCCAGGCACCTTGTTCCTGAGGGTCAGTACCTGGACAGTGGCACTGGCTCTGCTCTTCACCCTCTTGGCTCTCTGCTTCGTGGTCATTTGTGTTGTCCTCTGGAGAACAAGAAAAGACAAAGGTAAGTCTGAAGGTGTGGGAAGGATTTCATTTGCCCAGGAATTAGAGTTACTTGTTAATCATGAATCCACTTAGTGTTCTTAGCCTTAAAAACTGACTAGGAGAGACATGATAAGTCTGGAGAATTCCACTGACCACTCTCGGGTGTCCTATCTGACAGTCAGTTGGCTTTTGTACTCGTGTTCCCCCTTCTTGAGCCATTTTTTTCCTGTTAATTTCTAGAAAACCAGCCTTCCATGCAGGATAGAGGTCAGCTGCTTATCAGGGAGGGCCCTGAGTGCTCTCCAGGGCCCAGTATATGTCCTCACTGTCCACATGGCACATCACAGGGAGCTGTGCATGAACAAGAGATGCCCTTCGTCACACGCCACCCTTCAACCGCCACCCACCACATACTGTCTGTCACCCTCCATGCCATCCACCATCTGTCATCTGTCTTTCTTCTTTTCCTTTTTGTGGTCCTGCAGAGTAGACGAATGCCCAGGGTGTGGTAGGCCAGCTCTGAACCATGGAACAGCTCCACCTTCCTTCTTCACTTCTGATCCCAGTGGCCTGCCCACTGACCTGGGCACAGCTACTGTTTCACAAGTACCTGTTTGTATAGAATGATTCTTATTAGCCTTTTTCCTTCCTTTCTCTACAATTGTGTGTGTGTGTGTGTGTGTGTGTGTGTGTGTGTGTTCCAGATTGTACTTGTCAAGAGAGTCATGAGCTCTGCTTGCTCTGGTGGTCTATAGATTAAATATCACATGACACCTAATTGTCACAAAATCTCTCCTCTCTGAGGTGATCTTATTCTGACCTGAACCTCATGCCTTGGGCTGGCCTTCTCTGGGACAAAGATAACCCTCGTAAAAGCTGTGGCCAGGCCTCCCTAATGCACCTGCCATGGACACACACAGGGTGCCACCTGACTGCAGGAGAAAGGACAGCAGGGGGGGTCTGAAGGCAGCCCTGAGGCTTTCAGTCCTCCCATGGAGACATAAATGGAATGGATGTTATGGGAACTTGCAGGAGTCCACCAAATGACCTACATGACCAGATGGATCCTTTAAGCTTCTAAACACACAGACCACCCTCCTGTGTGGCAGGTATTGCCCTTGCTGTCTGAAACCTCCCATGGTCTGTCTTAAGCTTTCTGACCAAGAGGAGCCAGGGAATCATGGGACCTAAGAGCAGTGGCTGGCCCAGGTGGAAGGTGAGGGCGAGGATCCATGGGTTGGACCTCAGCACCATGGGAGAGTGGGGTCTGAGGGGAAGCTTCTCTAAAGGACTAATTGAGAGCTAGTGAGTCTGGTCCCCTAAGCCCCTGGGTTTCAGGTGGCTCATAAGCTAGTCACCAAGGCCAGCACGTCTGTCATACCGTCACATTGAAGCAAATCTTCCGTGGATAGGAGTCTGACAGAGTACTTATCTATATGAACTGGGCAGAGTCCCTGAAGCATACCTGACACTTATGTACTTTAAAACCTGTGAAGGCTCCTGAGGACAGGTGCTGGACCCTGTGGCCTGGGACCCCTGCATGGAGGAGCTGTGGAGGTGTTCAGAGGAAGGACCTCGGGAAGCCTGACTGATGGGCTCCTTGGCCACATGGAGCCTGTCTGGAGGGCCAATGGGCCTGGGGGTCAGATTATAG
This sequence comes from Glaucomys volans, assembly GCA_020662805.1. Classification (NCBI taxonomy): domain Eukaryota; kingdom Metazoa; phylum Chordata; class Mammalia; order Rodentia; family Sciuridae; genus Glaucomys; species Glaucomys volans. Next base: position 23,450 of record JAJEJO010050678.1, on the reverse strand, counting down.
GAGCTGCACTGAGGTGGAACCATGTGGCTGTTGAGAGCTGGGCAGGGTGAGGCTAGGGGACATTTTTAAGTTTGGAGCAGGAAACCCCAGGGGTGCTTTTTAATGCTCTGCACACACATAGTGCATTTTTAGGATTTCTGAAACACAGTCTGTCTTGCTTGGCTTTCAAGAGGCTCCCTGCTCATGTGCCCCAGGGAGAGTGAAGCAGCCACCACCCCAGTCCTCTGTCGGGTCAGATCTGTCCCTTAAAAGGGTCTTCACTTAATAAAAAAAAAAAATTAAAAAAAAAAGGGGTCTTCACTTATAAAGTATTCCATTTATAAAATGAAATTATCAATTTATTTGTGTCAGTTGTAACATCCTGCCATGAATACTCTGATGATGCGCCAGAAATATCTAACTCAGTCTTAAACAAATCTCTGAAATTCCAGAGAACAACATGTAGAACTGATAGATCTTGATGCCTATTTTCTCGGCTTCGGGACTTCAGCCTAAACTTGAAAAGAGGAGGGATCCTATTTACTCTCCCATTTTATTTCCAGGTAACCAAATTTAAAATGAAAAGCTATTTTCCAGTTTCTGTCATGGTGGTTTTTTTCAGAAACCTGGAGTGCTCTCTCTGTAGGGCCTGAGCTGCACTGTCCAGCCTGGGCCTCAGGCTCCTTCGTCAGTGGGGCTGAGTGGGGAGATGGGCCCCCTCTGCTGTGGAGAGGGTGTGCTCTCCATCAGGCCTGTGTTGTGCTTGCTGATTCTTTCCACAGAAGCTGTGGACTGAGTGGGTGACAAGAGATACCTAGGTGGGACAGGCAGTGTTGGACCTTTAAAACCAACATTGTCTAGTTCATGATCTTTCATGGTCATCAGAACACCAGAGTCCACAGGCCATTGCATGTAACTCTGTGATGCAAACACTGGGGAGAAGCAGCTAGTGTATTTCTCTACAAGTATTTGTCACTTGCATGCAGCAGGAGGAGACAGGATGGTTTTCCTGAATGAGGAGGGAGCCCCTGAGCTTGTATGCATCTATTTGGTGAAAGTTGGTTGCTCCACTTGCTTAGCACAGACAGCCTGTTCCAAGTGTGGTCACTGACAAGTGATGAGGGAGATGACTCTCTGGCTGCTCAGGTGGTGCCATGACTCCCGCTCTTCCACAATTTGTCCAATGTGAAGCTTATCCATGTTTGCAAAATATGAAAACATGTTTGTGGTAAAAAAGAAAAAAAAATGTAAAAAGGACTATTTCAAACTATTTCAAAAGTTGTGTGGACAGTCTCACTCACCTGACACCTGGTACAATTCTGATGTTGGCCCCAGCTCTGTGAGATGGCATTCTCTTAGCTGCCCCTGTCATATCTCATATCAAAGTCACACTCACATCCAGATGATGTGTCCAGAATGATTCTCCTCCACACGACAAGCTGTTCATCAGGTGTAAGTCTGCCCACTGGACCTGCAGGACAAAATGCAACCAGGCTGGATATAGAATCAGCCTTGAACTGATCCTAATCTTAAAAGGATGCCTTCATTTCACCATATTCCCAGTTATTATGCTCATCCCATTTTCCTAGAACAGAATTTACTCTGGTTTACAGCGAAGGAGAAAGTGAATGCATTAGAAAAAAAATATCAGACCTAGAAGAGAAAACCATTCTTCTATAAACAATCTAAGGTAGTCACCTGAAAGCATTCCTGACATGAAGGTTGTTTCAGCAACATCAGCATCATTTACACATCACCTGAAGCACTTTGTGTGCAAATGTTGTACTTCGCAATGTGACATATAAGTAAGCCAGTTGGAAATAGTCTTCAATCCTCTATATTTGAAGTCCAAACAGGCATAACAAATGTTAACCAAACGAGCTGTGGAAGAACCAGCAATGGGGATGAGAGTGGAGAGGCTGAGGGTGGATCATGAGGTACCTTGTAGGCAGCCCACTTTTGGAATTTTGATATTCATTCCGTAAGTGGTAAAACATACAGAGGATTTGAAGAGAGATTGGTTTAACAATATGATCAATAGATTTGTGCTTTATTTCATTCTTAATTGGTGCATTAAAATTATACATAAATGTGGTTTTCACTTTGGTAAATTTTTAAATGCATATAGCATAATTTGGTCAATTGTATTCCCCAGGATTTCCCTTTCTTCTCCCTTCATTCTTCCCCTCATACACATCCTCTGCTCCACTGATCTCCCTTGTATTTTTATGTGATTTTTTACCACTTCTCTCTCTCTTTCTCTCTTGTTTCTACATATGAAGGAAATTATTTGACCCTTGACTTTCTAAATCGGTCTCATTTCACTTACCATAATGTTCTCCAGGTCTATTTTTCTACAAATGACATCACTTCATTTTTTCTACACCTGAGTAAAACTTCATGAGTACATATTCTTTATCCTTTCTTCTCTTGAAAGATACCCAGACTGGTTCAGTAACTTGACTATTGTATATATTTGGACTTCAAAAAGACTGCATTATAGAATCCCTTGGTGTGTCCAAGAGAGGACACTGGATCATCATTTGTCCTCCTCCATGGTTGAGGAAGACTCAACAGAGCAGTGGAGATGGTGGGAAGGGGAGAACAAGTTTCTGAGGCCCAAGATGAAACTACAGTCAAGAGGCTGTGGTGATTAATCCAATGCGGACGGTGCAGTGGAAGCTGATGGAGAAGGTGGTACAAAGAATTTGTCCCTATTTGTGGCCTAAAAAAATAGATTCAATGATTTCAATCACTAGAATCTGTCTGAGTCTATTTCAAGTACTTTCTGTTTTATATAATTAGATACACCTACATTTGGGACATCAACATCTACTATCATTATGTGTTCTTGTTGAATTGTTCTTTTTACCACTATGATGTGACCTTTGTTTCTTCTGATAACTTTAGTTTGAAGTCGGCTTTGTTTAATATGAGATGGGAGTGGCTACTATTGCTTGCTTTGGATTCCATTTACATGTTATGTCAATTTATATTATTTCACTTCCAGCCACTGTCTTTGCCTGTCAGGTGACTCACTTGAAAACAACATAGTTACATTTGTTTAAATAATTCAATATGCCTGTATACATCATTTAATTGGAGAGTGGAGACCATTTATATTTAATATAATTATGCAGAGATGCTAATTAATTACTGCCATTTTGATTTATATTCAATGTTTCTTTTTGTTGTGTTTCTAAGTTTCTTAACTACTATTCAAATGAGATTTATCAATTTGTAAGCTCTGAGATTTGTTTTTTATCTTCTGTGTTTTACTTCTGTAAGTATTTTCTAAAGTGCTGGCATGAGTCACAAATTCTTTCAATTTCTGCTTATCTTTGAAGAATTTCATTTCTCCTTTGATTCTGAAAAATAGCTCTGTTGGATATAGCAATCTTGGTTGACAATTTATTTCTTTCATAACTTGTATAATATCATCTTAAAACTTATGCTGAGAAATTTCAAACAATTCTGATTGGTTTGTTTCTGAATCTAATCTGATGTTTCCGTCTTGGTACTTTTAAAGTTGCATTCTTGTTCTGCATGTTAGACATTTTAATTATACTGTGTCATGAAGAGGTTCTTTGTTGCCCATTCATTATTTTAAAAACGTCCTGTATCTGGAAAAGCATCTCATTTTTGAGATGTGAAGAAAATGTTCTGTTATGATTTTCCTGAGGAAGATATCTGTGTCCTTAGCCTGAATCTTGCAAGTCTCTTCCATTTCAATGATTCTGAAATCTGGTCACCTAATGTTGTAAAACTGTTGTTGTATGTTTAGGTTATGGTAACTTATATTCTCTTTTCAAATAATAAATAAATGTGCAAAACCAACCACATTGCCTCCCAAAGTGATGTTCTGATATTTTGTTATCCTGTCATCAGCATGACCTACGCTATTAGAATTTTAAGTGAACATTATATTTGACTTATTGAGTCTTTCATTTCTGAAATTTCTTTTGCAGTGTCTGTAACACCTTGTTGAATTTTTTATTCATGTTCTGTACTGTGCTTCTTAATTCATTCAGTTGTTTTTGTGTATTCTCTTGGTATCCATTGACAATTTGTATAATCATCCTTTTTATTTTTTATCTGATATTTCATGCACTTAATATCTTTGGAGTCAGTTGCTCAGAAATTACAGACATTAAAGTCATTGTATTACCCTTTTTTCGTATTTCTTGCATTCCAATGATTGCTTTATGCATTTGTTGGGAAGAGTTTATTTTTCATTCTTATCCATTGGCCACTGAAGACAGTTTTATTTTCCCAAGGTGTTCCCTAGTGACATAGATTGAGACCCTTTGTGGGTGTGGTGTCCCTCACCCTTGTGCTATTCCCCTCTATTTTCCCTTTAGAAGTGAATGTTCATGAGTGGAACATGAGGTCCTTCTTAACCATTCTACTGTGGCATGCTCATTTGTTTTTGATTTTTCATTTCTATTCTTTGTATTCAAGTGTTAAAGGAGTTTGAATGTGGTTATTACATGTGGGGACTAAATTACACTGTCTCTTGTCCTGGTTTATTTGAGGAACAGACTCCCCCCGTCCATATATCTGACTTGAGTCCCACTGGTACTCTCTTCTCTGTGCGTGTTGCACTCACATCCTGCTAGGTCCACCATAGGCCACACACAGCATGCTTTCTCAGACAGGATAGCAATATTCGTTATGATCTCCTGCACCATACTTCAAGGTGACCTTCTCCACATGGGTCCCACTTAGCTCTCCACTTGCCAGATGAGAAACACAGAGCACTATTTAAACACCAGCTCACTGTGAAGCCTCTGGTTCCACCAAGTTCAGGGTCCTTTGCTCTTCTACAGGTTTTTCTTCACCAAATTTGTCCATTGTGTTACTCTGTCTGCTTGTATTGCCTTCTGCCTCTTCAGGGAACTGTCACCACTGCCAAAGCCACTGTCACAACCAATTTTACCACAATGTGCTTTCTTGTTCTCTGTGCAATGCACCCAAAATTCTGAATCTCAAGAGACTCTGATTGCCAGTTACTGAATTTCACAGATTTCCCTCTTTCACCAAACTTGCTGAAAAGCAGGACCTGCTGCTTGAATACTGAGCCACAGACCAACAGCAAATGCATCTTTCTCTAATCTGCCATCTTGAGTCATATTTAATTTTTTGCATCACACTCAGTCCTTATATTCAAAAACTGCATTTTACATTTTGATTTGATTGACTCTAAAGTCATTTTTCTCCACATCAGTTTTCTATTTGTTGTTTACAACATGAGAAATAGAGATAGTCTGTTTTCTTTGATTTTATCTAAATAAAGGGATTGTGAGTAAATAGAGAGAACTACTTCATTCTATATAATTTACAAAAAGTAGTATCATATGGCTCTGGAAATTCAAGGTAGGAGCTGGGGGTGTTCAGCGTGGGAACAATACACAAGATGCCCCTTCAGTCTGTGCGCCTCAGAGTCGAGAAATCTGACTAAAATGCTCCCTAGAATCCTACAAAGATGTAGTAAATAGCTACCATGAAACACTGAGTTTCATTATACTATTTAAACCTATTTTTTATTTATTTATTTTTTTTTTAGAGAAAATCATTGAAGAACTTGGTAAGTTTTATGTCCTTTGTCCATGCTGACTTGGAAATTCAGCCATCATGATCCCAAAGCAATTATCTCTCTGTGTGATTCCTTGCAGAACAAAGAAAATATCTGGAATTAGCAGGCAAGTAAAGTTACAATTCACACCACTAATGCAACACAACCATTATCTTTGAAGTATGTGCTCAGTCACTCTACTAACACTGAATATGTCCACCTGACTACAGGTCTGATGATCACCAAAATGTTTAAAGTAGGTGCACAGAGAAGAAAGTGTGGCAAGAATGGCCCCATGCCTACCCTCTAACCTCTCCAGAATTCTATTGAATGAGAAAAATTTCTTCCCAAATGTTCCAGAGGATACATACAAGTAGACAAAGAAAATCCTTAGGTGATGGATGTAGGGGCCTAAGTTGGCTGAGATCCAAGTCCTGCGATGGGAGAGGTGGTCTACTTTGGCTGACATAGATGCAGATGTGACCTGGGCAGCGCACACAGGGGTCTCCTAACCCTGACACTCAGGCTCCGGTCTGTGAGGAGCAGGTACCCTGTCCTCTGCCCACCACCCGACAGGGCTCTCCAGAGTGATGCTGAGGTAAGGGCTTAGGTCTCTTCTCCCTCCCCTCCTTCAAACTCCAAGTCCTCCATGTCCATCAGTCATTCTCACCAGCAGGAACACAGGCTCTTCTTTCTCCTTAATTTTGTTAACAATAAAGTAAACTCCATCTCTGTTGATCCAGTCTCTCCACTGGGCTTTGTCCTACTTCCTTCTCTGTTACCAGAGAAGACTCCTTAGGTAGTTGTGAGCCCTCCTTCCTAATCTGAGCCCTCTGCCTGCTTCCCATCCCAGCTCCATAAACATCACAGCCTGACAGTGTCCCTCCTGGGCCTGCATGGTCCTGCTGCCTCCTGGCTGCCTCCCTGCTCCCCTGCTCCTCTCCCTCCTCCTGCTGCCCTGGCCACTTTCCTGCCCTCTGAACACACTGCTGAGCTGCCTCTGAGCTGAGCAGGAGGATCATCTCCTTGACCTTCCTCGACCTTCTGCTGTGTTTCACTCTGTCCATGGAGGGCCTGGTGTTCCTAGGGCTGACACCAGGAGAACTCCTGAGAGTCAGAAGACTGGTGAAGCCCTTTCCCAAGGGGTTTCCATGCCCCATGCAGCTCCCACTAAGGGGAGGCCTTGGAAGCTCAGAAGTGACAATAGAAATGAGTCCCCCAGATGGCCTGGTCTGGAGGTCTGTCCTGCAGGAAGGAGCTTCAGATCTGCAGGAGGGATAGTGTCCTGGGTCTTGGCAGAGGGTGTTAGTTTCTGTCTGTTTTGAAGAAAAGGTTCCTTATACACTGGGCCTTGTTCATCTGCCCTCCTTTGACCCCTCATATAGAATGTGAAGGGTCTTTTCTTATGACTCATACGTAACTTATCGCCTTCCTTCTGCAGAAGACATCACACTGGATGAGGACACTGCTCACCCCTCCCTCTATGTGTCACCTGATGGGAAACATGTGCATTCTCTGTCTGTGAACCAAGATGTTCCTGAGTGTCACTACTGCGAGGTTAAAGTAGGTGGACAGGACAGGTGGAATATAGGCCTCTGCTTGGATTCAGTAGATAGAGAGAAAGCTTATGATGACTCTTGTCCTGAGGATGGTTTCTGGACCCTCTCCCTGAAGGATGGTCAGTACAAGGCCCTTTCAATGCACTCTTACAACATCCATGTTCCAGTAGGGCCAGAAGTAGTTGGGAGTTTTTTGCAATATGAAGGTGGTTTGATCTCTTTCTATAATGTGACAGCACGTACCATTCTCTTTACACTCAAGAGCAAGTTCACTCAGCCCCTGAGGTCATATTTCTACCCTGGACCTCCTACCCTAGGAAAAACTCTGGGTCTAACCATTGTCTAGGTGACAGATGCTTCTGATCCTCACTAGAGCAGAATGGGGACACATTCCCCAGGGGTCATCCTCATGGACCATGATAGCAGTGGCCATCCCCTAGCCAGGAAAATGCAGGGTTGGGCTGGGAGGATACCCTAGGGTCCCTGGCTGCTCCCAGTGCAATGGAGACCAAGCTGGTCCTGCTCATGGGGCCAGTTCCACTTCTCAATAAACTCTGCTGTCCTAGCTAGATTTAATGCTGAGAGTGAGAAGCATCATTTCTCAATAAATATCTCTTTCTATATTTCTCACCATTACTTAGAGCTGATTCAGACTATTTTACTTTCACTAACAAGCTATTGGTTCTTCAGAGCTAAACTCCAAGTGCTGTCCTTTTCCATGACTGCCTTTGAGCCAAAACCAACGACTTTACCACAGGTTTTTGGGTTTACTTTTTGGCATTGGTGGTGGGGGGGCGGGGTACCAAGTATTGACCAAAAGGGCATTCAACCACTAAGCCACGTCCCCCAACCCTTCACAGCTCAGGGTCTCTCTGAGCTGCTTAGCATCTCCTTGTGGCTGAGGCTGACTTTGAACTCCCAATGCTCCTGCCTCAGCCTCCCCAGGCACTGGCATAACAGGTGTGCACCACCATGACCTGCTTTGAACACAGTTTTATACTCAGAACCCTTACCTGAATAAACTTGGATCCAGTAGGAGCTGACACACCTGGACTCTAAGACATTTTCTTGCAGGAACCACAGTACAAGCACCTCCCAAGTCCCTATGTTCCATGGCATATTTCCTTGTCCTCATTATCAATTTTTACATACTTAATTGACAAGCATTATGTACATTCATGTTATACAATGTTGGATTATGTCACCATTGTGTAATTTTTATCATGATCACTTTAATGAACAGACAGCAGTATATTAAATATCCAGAAACTGCTCACCTTCCAATGTAAAGTAGGTACCCCTTGACCAGTACCCCAGTACCCACTGATGGTTCAGGCTCCAGGAAGCCATGCTCAGTTCTCTGCTACCCTCTGTTGAGTTTGTATACATTTTGTAGATTCTGTGGAAGTGGTCAAGCTGAGCTTCCAAAACTAGGCTAAAGGCCATGGCCATGACAACAGGGTGTCAGTTTGAGGACTGCCCCTTTCTACTGAGGTCATGAAGCTGTATAAATTGAACCTCTGAGAAACAAACCAAGCCACCCACCTCCAGAGTCCATGAGATGAAGCTCAGAGTGTGCCAAAGCCACCCACAGACTAGCTCAGATTTTAGGAAAACCCCAGGGAGGTTACAGAGAAATTAGGATTCTCACACATTGCAGGTTTGAGAGCAAAATCACTCAGCAGCTGAGGGAAGTCGGTGGCAGATTCTCTTGACTGTAACCAGAGAAGCATCCTGTGCTCTGCATCTCCATGCCCAGGTACAAGGTGGACAGAAATGAGAGCATGTGCCCCCAGAAGTGGCACTGAAACCTCAAGCAGCCTGTTAATAATATCTAAAAACCAGGACCAATACAAACGCCTCTGACTGGGGAATGCATGAATATGTTCGAATCCATTCACGAGAGGAAAACAATTTGATATTTAAAATGGGAAACCCTGACACATTCAACCAGATGTGGGATCATCAGAGACGCTGTGCTGGGTGTGAGAATCAAGTGTGAGAAGTTTACACGCTGCCATGTGTGGGTGTCCACAGTACAACTGTCTCCAGGTAGGGAAAGGCTAAATTACACAGGATAAAGGACAAAAATGTCACTAAAAGCAGTTCAGGATCCTGAACTCTGCCTTAAAATATGAACACTAACAGCTACAAAGGAGGCTGTTGTCAGGAGTGGCAGATCTTTGGTGGAGCAGGTGATGGTATTGGATCAATGCTGGGTTGCCTGACTTCACAAAGATGGAATTGCTGTCCCTGATCTTAGGAAATACACATTGAATGATTTAATTAGGGGGAAAATATGAAGTTTCCACGTAAGTAAGTCCCAGGTGGCTCACACAACGTAGGCATGTTAATGGTGTGCAGCTTGTGTACATGCTTAGCACACATGGAGACCTTCCTGATGGCTCTAGCCCTCAACCCTGAGTGAGACAGGATCACCACACAATACAACATTAAAAAATACACAATGTACACATGTGACCCTCACTTAAGGAGCTCTGCTGCCCTCTGAAGCAGAGGACACCTCCTCCTGCTGTCCTCCTCCCACACCACTCACTGTCCCTCCTGCCATGACCAGTCACCTGCCCTTGGGAACACACTAGTGCTCCTGACCTCTACGTACATGACTGAGCTCCACTCACGCCTGCCAACAGCACCACGGGCACACCTACATGCTTGACCTGAGAAGCAGACCACTGAGGGGGTGTTCTTAACACACACACAACTAGGCTGGGCAGGGCGTCTGGTCCTCCCCAGACACAGACCAGAGATGGACAGGAAGGACAGACTGAGTGGTGGGAGGAAAGGAAATGCTGTGAGACCTGCAGACACATGAGGATTGGTTACCAGGAAGAAAATAAGCCCAAATTTCCCCAATCAAACCCAGACCACGATGGGGAAGGGTCCACAGGGACACAACGAGGGAGGAGGAAAGCTCACAGTCTCACCCCCTCAACAACCTTTGAAGATAAAAGCAGAAAAAATTACAAGGTGATGGGAACATTGCTGTCCTTGAAGCAGATTGAGCAGCATATAACCAAAGTGTAAGCAGAGAGCCCTGCTGGGCACTGTGGTCACTGTGGGGAGTCCACGTTGACCAGTCACCCCTTCGATTAACATGACCTCTCCTCACCTCCTGACAGCAGTAAATTAAGCCAGAACACCCTGCAGGGGGGTCCCTTAAGACTCCAGCTAGAGAGAACCTGTAGGTGGATCACTATTACTGAAAGGGTCCAAGACCCCCTGCCCCTCAGCACAAAGTAGGGCAGCAGGCTAGAGCAGCCCACCTGGGCACTGCTGGGTGCACCCAGTGCTCCACTCAGCTGCACCAGGCCCAGGACAGAAGGAGCAGAAAACCCAGCCCAAGCCATGAGAGGGCCTGAATATACTGTGCTTCTGGAGGCAGGGAAGGTTGGATTTCTTGATCTCCAATTCCAAGCAGGTGGCATGTCCCCATGTGGCACTCCTGTGACTGCCCCAAGTCAGAGACAAGGGCAGCTGTGCTTTCTACTCAAGCACAAGCAGCAGATAGAATGCTCATGAAAATGAGGTAGAATCATGTCGGCTTTCCCATGGGCACTGGTGGCATGGACCACGGGCAATAGAAATGAGCTCCACTTGGCTTTTTATTGAGCTGTGTCCCCACTGTGTCCAAAGGGAGTTACTGACTTCCCTGTGTTGCCCCATGTCTGTGCCATTCAGAGTGCCGGCTGCTGAGTGCAACCTGCTTTTCATACTTAATTGACACTAAGTGATATGCAGGTCAGTTCCTCAGGTAAGACAAGCACCTTCAGGTCTCCACAACCCCGTGTTGCAAGGGTATTGGGACGTGCTGACGGACAACCCTGACAATGTCTCGGGAAGCACAGCAGCCAGCTCCCCTGAGAAGGAGCAAGGCTGGAGGACTGGAGGGCAGATGTGGGACTCCCTCCTGGTCCTCAGTGCCACCGAGGGCAACTTCACAGGCTGCTCCTGGATTGATCATGTGTTTGGTATCCAAATTTTAAAGTAGTTGGATAAAGTGATTAGTGTGGTTTCAAAGGTGGAGACAAAAAATGAACCAGATGCTATGGGCCCATGTGTTAAATGTGGACATGGCTGATACACTTTATTCTTCCCTGAAGTCCTTTGAGGTCAGTACTTATTCACTGATTGATTAGCTTTGGCCCCACTCCCGGTTTACACAGACTGATCAGCAGACATAAGTCCACACCCTTGAAGGGGCTCTGAACTTGAAGAAGCTGTGTCTGCCTCTCTTTGCTTTCCAGGCTTGGGTTCGACTCCTCATATTCATATTGAAACGGATGATGCCGACGGGCTGAGGCTGACCTGCACGTCCACAGGGTGGTACCTGGAGCCCGAGGTGCACTGGGAGGACTCTCTGGAGCAGCACCTGGCCCCGGCCTCAGAATCAAAGACAACAGGGGGAGACGGCTTGTTTGCTGTGCAAACGCCCATCACGGTGGACAAGAGCTGGAGTGCAAAAGTGTCCTGCTTCATAGGGAACCCCGTCCTCCACACGCAGAAGGGCGTCCACCTCTCCGTAGCAGGTCAGCCCCTCTGGGTCACATTCTTGAGATCTGTCCTTGAGATAGAGGGTGTGGTTAGCAAAGACCACTGCGGACAACCCAAAGAGACAAGGTCATTCACCAGTCTGCAGATCCTCCTGTGCAGATAGCTGGGAAAACGTGTCTCTGTCCTGTTCTGTATTTCTCTCCATGGCAAAGAAATGCCATTGGTTTACTAAAAAAAAAAGAATGTCTGCCTGTGCAAAGGCATCCAGAGTGTGACAGAGCACTGCAGGACACTGCCAGTGCTGTCCTCTAACGACCCAGCTCCACTGCCAACAATGGCAGTTCAGCTGACATCTGATGAGCTGAGTGGGAATCCTGGCCACATGGCTTTCCAGCTTTGCAGGCTTGGGTGAGATTGACCTTCCTGTTCCCACTGCCCAGGTGTTAGATAGCAGTAATAAGAGGGTCCACCCCATAAAGTGTGATGAGGATTAGCTGATGGAATTCATGCCACTGGCAGAGAAAGACTCCGTAGAATCTATGCCCACCGCAGCAACTCTTCAGGCACAAAGTTTGCCCAGATGGTTCCCTGTGATGTCCTTTAATTTAACATGTCTGTTTTTGAGGTCTTGCAGTCTGCAGACGGGGCTCCTGGGGTCTCCACTGCTTAGGCTACCTCCTCTCTGCCCACCTGCAGGCCCACAGCAGGGCTTGCACTCTCACCTGTTCCCTCTCCCTCCCTGTAACAAGCTGTGTGCCACTTGCACAGGCCCTGACCCTGGCCTCCTCCCCTCTGGGAAGCTGCCGCTGAGGCTCTCTCGCTAAGTGCCCCACTCATCTGAGCATGGTTTTGGTCATTGTGGGAGTGTAAGCCCCCTGAAGACACTGCATCTCACTTTCATATCCCTCTTCCTTAGCAAAGTACTAAGTCAAAATGTATTTTGGGGCAGTTGACCAAGGAACATTTGCATGAACTTTTGGGCAGCACTGTTTTGTGCTTAGCTTGGGAAGTCACATTTGTTTGGAAAGTTAGAATTGAAGTTGGAAACATGAAAAAGACAAGCACTAGTGTCAGAGGAGTCAATTATGTCTTTAAAAATATTAATCTTTAAAACAAATTCAGAGGAGAGCACATGGATGGAGCCTCCTCCTTAGAATGACACAGTAGAGAAAGGAACAGAAGTTTAAGAGGAAATGATGAGCTGGGGCTGAGAAGAGCACAGATCACAGTAATGCAGAGTTTCTGAAAATAGACATGTGGAAGATGAAAAAGGAAAGGAATACAGTTCTTCATATTTATATGTCGGAAGCAGTTAGTGTATAAGTAATAGTTTCACAGTTGATTAATTTATAAGCTTTGCTAAGATTTTGGATAAAGGTAATTCATCAACAAAAGTGTCCTTAAGGTCTTTTTCTTTAATTCGTTCTAATAAGTTGTACATGACAGTGGAATGCTTTATGCATTTTGAAAAATCATACATAAATGGATTATAATTTCTAGTTTTTCTGACTGTACATATTGTAGGATCACTGTTTTGAACCAACATTATCAAATAAAAGGTGTTGGCAGTGAAGGTCCAGTATATTAGGTAGGACAGGTCACTTCAATATGCATAGGCATTATGAAGTGATTGACACAAAGCTCATTAACATTTTCACAATCTCACATATTTGACATTTTTTGTGTTCATGGTGAGAACGTTAGCAATGTACTCTCTATGGAATTCCAAGTACACAGTGCATTGTAATTAATTATTGTCCTTGAATGAGTGTCCTTGATGCCTCTTCTGAACCAACATCCTTAAAATATTTGAAGAATCCCTATCTCACAAATACATTTTAATCTTCCCAGTGTGAAGGATTTTTAGTCTTTATATATATCCATAAAATAAAATATCAGTGTTTCTCAAATTCAAATATATAATTTCAATAGGCTCTTTCATCACCAGAGCTGACTCACTCTATTCTCAACAATACAAAGGGAAGTTATTTGAGTGTGAAATAATCGTGACTATTCCTCTGAAGATTCATTCGTCCTGCCAAGGAAGAATGTGGAATTCTTCCACATTTCTGTTTCCAGTTCCAGAAACTGCCTGTTGTGTCCAGGCTGTATTTTCATCTGAAAGACTTTTCTTAAGGACACATGTAACAGTCTCCTGTGCACAGCATTTAAAAAAAAAAAATACTTGCAGAATAGTCACTGCAGCCTAAGTGAGCTACTGGCCATGGACATCCCAGAAGAGGCCCTGAGGAGACATGGAATTCCCTGTCTAGACCCTATAACAGGAAACCCATTTGGCTTGTTTTCCAAAACCAACGCAATCCCCCCTTGACCCCAGAGAAGCTCCCAGGACCCCTCTGCATTGTCATTATGATCATGAGTATGAATATGTAACAATTGCATAGAAAGGACTTGTGACAAAGTCCCCTAGGGATGACCTAGTAGAGAGGGAGAAGTGGGAGGAAGGAGAAACATGTTGCTTTTGAGGATATTTCTTATTACAAAATAAATTCCAAGTCACAAGCACAGTGATGCTAATGGTAGCTAAGTAATAATGGAAAGGCTGGTCAGTGGGTGCAAAGTCAGAAAGAAGGAATTTGTCTCTGTGTTCTATTGTCCAGGAGAGTGATGATAGATAATGATAATAGTTTTTTAAAAATTTTTAAAAAGCCATTCACATGATTTAAAAAAAGATTTATTGGACTTTTAATATTTTCTACACTTCCAATAATTGTTAGAGAGCACTAATGGCTTTCAAAATTGAAATGAAGCTTATTTCCTTTTGTCATAAAATATTTCAAAAGAATAAGAGAGAATATAGCAAGCCATATGCCCCATATTTGCTTCATGAAAAAAAAATTCTCTTTTAATAACCATTATAGGTGCAGTTGAAAAGAAAAGCTAAGGGAAAGGTTTTGTATGTTTTCACCCAAAAGAAATACTATTTGAAGACATACAAATGTTAACCCAATTTAAAAACTACACAGTGCATATGTATTTCAAAGCATCACATGGTTATCCCACAATATATACATTTTTATGTTCAATTTAAAAAAATTTTGCTGAGTACATAGGCATCTATTGAATTGGTTTTGTATCTTCACTGTTTTAACAATTTTTTACAAATTTTAAAATAAATCCTCTGTGTCTCCATACCTCTGGAGTCAGCAGGGCAGCAGGAGTCCCTTCAGGTTCCCTGATTCCTCAGGATTACGAAGAGGGGGAACCAGACTGGGAAACTGCCATTCCTGACAGTGTCCCCAGAAGGACTCCTGGAGAGCCATGTGCAGCCAGGCTGGCTGTGGTCTCCCTGAAAGGGGACAGGTACGGGCCGGCTGCAGTCCAGGGACCTGACAGAGGTGCAGGTCCTGAGAGAGGTGTGGGCCGGCTGTGGTCTCCCGACCTGAGAGAGGTGCCCTGTTCTTCAGAGGCCGTGTTCCCCAGCTCCTGCTCCTGGATGGTGGTGCTGGCTGTGCTCCTCTCCGTCCTGGTGCTCGCTGCGGCCATCTGTGCTGTGCTCCTGCTCACCAGGAAAGACAAAGGTGAGTGGGCACAGACAGCCTGGGGAGGATGTGCAAAACAGACAGGAATGGATGGGAGGTGGTCTTCAGAATTAAAACTGAGAAAGATTAACCTGAACAGGAAAAAGGACTCATCCTCACACCTCTGACCCGTATCTTTCCCAGAGGACAGGTTTCTGGTTGAGGCAGCGACCTCATCAAGAGAAGGACGTGCACGTTTGTGGGAATCTTTTCAGATCTGTACTTAAATTGGTGCATTCAGAAACTAGAACGCCCTGTGTATGTATGTATGTATGTATGTATGTCTCTGTTTATCTATCTATCTATCTATCTATCTATCTATCTATCTATCTATCATCTATCTATCTACCATCTCTCCATCTGTCCAAAGGTGACCAAAGGCTGTGGCGTTTTCTCTTAGCAGAACTCCTTGGTCAGCTATAGGGCGTCCTCTCCTGTCGTCACAGTGCTGGTGTTTTCTAACTTTGAAAGGTGCATTCTGGATCAGGCTCAGATGACTCCTCTGTGAACACAGTCACAGTCCCCTGCCACCTAGTGAGTCATGTCTGAGACCCCTCACAAAGAATTCCCTGAAACTCTTCCAGAATGTGTGACTGTGACTGTAACTGAGACCACAGCCGGCCCGCACCCCTCTCAGGACCCGCACCTCTGTCAGGTTCCTGGACCGCAGCTGGCTCACACCTGTCCCCGTTCAGGGAGACCACAGCCAGCCTGGCTGCACATGGCTCTCCAGGAGTCCTTCTGGGGACAGTGTCAGGAATGGTGGTTTCCCAGTCTAGTTCCCCCTCCTTGTAATCCTGAGGAATCAGGGAACGTGAAGGGACTCCTGGTGCCCTGCTGACTACAGAGGTATGGAGACACAGAGGATTTATTTTTAAATAAATAAATAAAGTCACAGATTTAAAGGACTCCCAGACAGGGCTGCCTGCATGTTCCTCTTCCCAGGTGCCCAAAAAACCATCTCTTGAGAGGATTCACTTCTGAGCCCCAGATTCTCACTCCGCGTGGGCCCTTCTGGGGTTGAAGCCCACTCTGGGTGACCCAGAGAACTGTCCTGCATGGACAGCAGCTGCACATGTGGTGTGAGCAGTGCTGGGCAGTGAAGAGGAAATGCTTCTCTGCATCAGTCACTCCTGGGGGGCAGGAAGGAGAGCTGGGCCTTGCCTGCCTGGCCTTCCAGCATGAGCCCCAGCGCTGGAGGGCTTCCCTCCATCAGCATCCGTTCCAGTGATGTAGACGGCCCTGTGACTCTGGCCAGCAGACCATAAAAATTAGATGATTTAGCTAGAAACCAGACATAGGGAGCCCGGTAATGGTTTGCAAGGGTGTGAACAGATTTGCTGAAGAGACAAGTGTTTGTAGGAGCTGCTGTTTGGAAGAGTGTGGGGGGAATTCTTTGTGAGGGGTCTCAGACATGACTCACTAGGTGGCAAGGGTGCATCTCATTAACGGTGCATATGATTGTAAAATTGTAAGTCAAGGGCGCCCTCTTGCATGTAGTCAGGAAGGGGTGAAGGTTCCCTGCGAGTTTGGGAGGAGATTACTGTGTCTAATGTTTGCATGTTTTTATTGCCCCCTCCTCTTTTTCTTTCTCCATGAGACATATGCATATGCCTTAAAGAAAAACCTCCCTTTCACAACAGAGACTATCCCTCAAGGAAATCTCCAGCAAGCTATGGTGCTTAAGAGCCCACTGGATGGACTCTGAGGCAGGGGGTGGTGCAGCTATGTTGGAAGCTTAGATTGTGGATGTAGTTGTAAGCAAGTTGGGTCTCTGTGTCCATCCCCATCCCACTGGTGGTGTGGAGCTGTTTCGTCCTCTCAACCTCCATTTCCTTCTCTGTGGCATTTGTGAGGGACTGGGTGGACCACAAGCCATATCCTTCTCTGTGGCATTAGTGGGGGACTGGATGGACCACAAGCCAGATCCTTCTCTGTGTCCTTAGTGGGGGACTGGATGAACCACAAGCCAGATCCTTCTCTATGTCCTTAGTGGTGGACTGGGTGGACCACAAGCCAGATCCTTCTCTGTGTCTTTAGAGGGGGACTGATTGACCACAAGCCAGATCCTTCCATTCCTCTCTCCACCCCAGCTCTGAGGCATGTCTCTGGGCATTAACTCTGCAGCCCTTCTACTGTGGCAGCTGACAGTTTGAACCTCAGACCCTGCACCAAGGCTTCTTTGATAGAATTCATTTGAGGTAAATTGGTATTTGGCACTAACACTCATAATCATGCTAATGAAATAATTCCTGGCACATTAGTGTTCAGTAAATACTATGCACATTTAATTATAGTGCTGGTTTTTAACTTAGGAAAGGCTCTTCACTCTTCTTCATGCTTAATTTCATGCTTTGCAAAGCTCTGAATTGACTGTGGGGGTAGAGAGTGAGGAAGCAGCAACCCTCTAGTAAACAGAGCAGGTGCGGGGCATCTGAGAAATACGATTGTGAGGTTCAGGGGTGCCGAGGAGGGAAGGCACGGGTCCACGTCAGTGGAAAGGAAGAAGCCACGCTGCTTTAATCTCTGATGGGTGTTCTCTGGGGCACCGTCCACACGGCTCCTGATGGCAAGCACAGACAAAGGATCACGGGCACAGAGGGTGACGGAGTCCACAGTCACAGCCCAGGGAGGCTGTGAAGGTCCACAGTGGTGACGACCATGGTGATGCTGCCAGGGTGCCGCTCTCCAGGAGCCATTCACCACGCTGCTGCTGCTGCTGCCGGGACAGCCCACACTTGCACCTGTCTCTGGGTATTTGGAGTGACAGCCTCCTGGCTTCACTGTCCAGTCCCTCTGCACCTCCCGCTCCCCACCTGCTCTGCAGCTGTGGGTGGCCTGGGCCTCCCTCCCTCCACCAGCAGCCCACTGCCTGCTGCCATCTGGACGGGCGCTGATCGCACTCTCTGGGACCCAGCTCTCTCTCCTTTATCTCAGTCTCAAGTCCTATTTCAGACCAATGCCCACTTCTGGGGCACATTTTCCCTCGCTGGGCTGACTCAGCCTTCTCGTGGTGTGTGGGAGATTCCCCTGAGAGGCCTTCTCCCTCCCAAGCTCTTTACATGCTGCCTGCATGATGGGCATTTTGTTCTCCAGCTACGGGGAGGTTCAGGTGCAGCATGGTGGACGTGGAGAGCCGACAGGCCCCACACCTGAGAGGCACCCAGTGCTGGCGGGCCAGCTCCACCGCCACTCCTGCTTCTCACCCTCCACCTCTCTGCACACTCTCGTCCTGGTCGTTTTGTGAACTTTCTCCAGAGCAGCCGCACCCCAACGGGGATCCTAGTCCCGCTCTCCTCATCCAGCAAGCCTGACTTTCAGAGCCAGAGGGCACTTTGCTCAGGAGTTTGATGACATCATTTATGGCAGGAAATCTGAGGTCGCCCAGGCCACCCTCCTGGTGGCGTCCTCGGCTCCCAGCGCAGCTACAGGAGCTGCCCTGTCCCCTCATTTCTGCTGCTGTAACGTGTGTTTACTGACAAAACGCTCTTCTCCTCTCCAGAAAGCCCCTGTAGGCTCACAGTGACCTGCCCTCTGAGGACTTCTGCCACAGGCTGCTCTGTCCAGGAGGCCACACCCTGGGCAGTGTCACGACTCAGTGGACCATGCCGTGCTGGGCATGGTGACTTGAGCGCAGGCATGGGGCACCTGAGGGGTTGCATCCCTGGCAGTGGGTGCCCCTCTTCCCTGTGGGGGCAACTCAGGAGCCTGGCTCAGCTGGGATACACCCTGCTGGAGAGCAGCTCATACCACGCAGGACACTGGCACTGGCCCCAGCTCTAGCGCTCCTGGACTCCTGGGAAGCTGTCAGCAGGGACGAGCCCAGGCACCTCCCCCTGGTGGCCTGTCCTCTGCCCTCTGGGGGGCTCCCTTCACAAGCTGCTGTGAGGGGCATCGACTGTTCCTGTCCTCTGTGGCTTCTCCAGAACAGCCCAGGGCCTGTTGTCCTGGGCACACGTTTTTCCTGCGTGGCACCCTGCAGAGGCTGCCTCCTTCCTGGGAGGCTGACCACAAGGGGTGCCAATCCTCTCACCAAACCCTGCCCTCCTGTCCCTCTGCACACTCCAGGGCAGACTCCTGAGCTCCAGCCCTGTCCACATCCTCTGCCTTTGCTGTCTTGCCAGGTGGTTATGTGGTGACCCTGGGTGGGGTTGCCACCAGTCCTGGGAGCAGCAGCCTAGGTGACATTCCAACCAGCTCTGAGAAAGGGCATTCTCTGCCTTGAACAGCGAAAGGCCAGAAGCTGAGGTCATGCAGATAAGAGGTTTCTCTTTATTGTATTTTATATTTTTAGAAAGACTGAGGTGGGCCAGGGAAATAGGAGAGAGCGTGAGGCCTTGGGGAGGGAGACAGTAGTGGAGGAGTGGGGCCTGGTGGGGTGGGATCCAGAGCCTGGGGTCCAAGAAGAGACCCAAGCCAATGTGTTGAACAGCAGTGTCACTCCAGTGTGAGAGGAGGGTGCTGGGACTCAGGTGAGCAGAACGACCTTGGGGAATCCCATGTTTGTAGCACAAGTCCTGGTTTAGCTGCTCTCAGAACGTTGTTCTCTAGGCCTCACTAAGACTTGCAGGATGGTTCTCCTTACAAAGTGTCCCTTGCACACTCACACGCACACCACACAAATACAGCACCTACAGCACACACGTGCACATACCCCAAAACAAAGACACACTCAGACATGCACAGCACACACACCAGAAATGTGAATGAATTCTACACTCACACCATGACCACAATGCACACACCACATCTGAGACCACACGCACTGCACACGTGACCATGCACACACACAAACACACGCCACACCAGCACACCACAGGCAACACACACACTCACGGGCCCCACACACAATGCTCCCAGTCACACTCACAGGCAACCTGGGTGTGGTACTCAGGACGGAGGGGTTCAAAGTGTCTTTCCCTGTTCAGTGTCTGTGTCCTCCCCTTCCACGTCCACCCTAAGGGAGGACGCAGCAGGTGGCAAGTTTCCATCCCTAACAGGGAGACAGAGGCACAGTGGTCAGCAATTTGCCTCCTGACTTCAAACACCATGTGAGGCGTGAACTGACCTACCTGAAACACAGCTCTCAGGCCTGTGCTTTAACTTGGGAGCAATTTGTTATTTTCCAAGGTATTCAGTTAATTTCTTAGGAAATTTTCATTTTTCACATTGGTGTTCACTTCAGTTCTGCAAAGTGTGTTTTAGAAGGCTGTTTGTCAGCGGCTTTTGTGGCGGCAGTACCCAGCAGCCTCAGTGCCCCTGACTGAGGAGCAGGTAGTGGGTCAGGAGGAGGGTGTCTTCCTGCTGGAGCCTGCTCACTCCCAGCAGTGGTTCGGACGCCCCGAAAGTGGAGCGTTGGTCACAACCTGCCCGCCTGCTTTCTTTGCTTGCGATTCCTGCTGTGGCTGCCACGAGGAGGTCTTCCCCACACTAAGGAGGGACGAGGGAGCTGACCGTGTCCAGCCTGCCAGGAGTCAGCCCTCCTCTCAGGTGCCTGCTCTCCTCCCTGGTTGATGAGCTGTCTCACCCTGAGCCTCAGCTCTGTCCACCGCTCCGCTGTCTCGCTTTCTCTCCCTGGAGGCCTCATGCATCTGGTTTCTGCTTATGCTTCAGAGACTATATTTCTAACTGTCCTGCAACCAAAGATCCCAGTGCACATTGTAGCACTGCTGGCCAGCACACTGTGCAGAAATATACTTCTCCAGAAAGTCTCTCACCAAAATTGAGAGAGGCCTATTCTGTTCTAATAATAAAATGGGCAATTTATTTCTCCATCTCTGAATATATCAAAGAGGTATGGATTTTCACAATACTAGAATAAAAAGCACGAGAATTCCTTTAATTAATTGGAAGGAGTTTCAATCCTGCTGTGTATTTTTCCCTCTGAAGTTAGATATTTCTTTCACATCTATAGTTATTTTAACTTATAAAGATGAAGGGTCAGTAGCACTGTAGAGACATAAATGTGAGGCTTGAAGACCAGGCTGGCCCAGGGCTCCTAGGATAGCCTCTCCTTCTGAGAGGTGGCTTGCTACCCCATCAGGGAGTCTGCCAAGGCTCTGGCTGAACACCTGGAGAGCAGCTTAGGCCATCCTTGCCTGCTGTGGCCAGTACTGAGTTACAGAATTTCAGAGACTCCGTTGTGTCAGCCAGAATGAGCCCAGCCATGACCCAGAGCCCAGCTTGTGGAGAGACTTCATGGTGGTCCTCACTCTGTTCTGGCCTTAAGTTGTCCTGCAGAATGAGGGAGCCTCGTGCCTGCAGTGGCCCATGCTAAGGCCGAAGCTCCCTTTACAGCACAGGTCTGACCACAGGACAGTGGACCTGACCTCAAGTGAAGTGACCAGAATTGCCCTGCTAACCTCTGATGTCCCAAATGTCCACAGCGCTGTGTGGTAATAACACCATCCCCAAAACCAAATGTGTCCAGAAACCTCGGCTCTACGTTCATTTCATATGGAGTTCAGGTTTCAGAGGGGCGTCTGCACCCAGCCCTGACAGCGTGGTCATCTTAATGGCAGAGAGCAGCTTAAATCCAGTGAACTCAGGTACATTGTTGTGAGATAGTGTGGTGGTGGCTACCTCAGGAGGCTTCCAGCCCAGAGTGTAAGGTTATAAAATGAATATAGAAGATGGTTGACAACAAAGGTAATGCAGATCCTAGGAGATCATGACATTTCCTTCTCACCTCCAGCCCACGCAGCATCGACTCTGACGACCTAACCTGATTGATGAGCTGAATTAGAGGTCAGTGTATCTGCGCAAAGTCATGGGAATCTTACTGTTGAAGCTGGGATTCAAATGATTCTGAAGTTGCTGATTCTTCCATGACCCCACAGTGCTTCTGGCATGAATTTCTGCTGAGTAATTATTGGATAACCAGTTAACCCACCAACTTTCTGTCTCACAGCCCAGGGGCTACCATGTGACCTGGACATGGAGCCCATTCTCTGGAACTCCACTGATTTCCTCCTCCTGGGCCTCATCACCCGACCGGCACTGTCCGGGCTCATCTTTGCTGTGGTGTTCTCCATCTTCATGGTGGCCGTGACTGCCAACGTGGTCATGGTTCTGCTCATCCATTTCGATTCCCGCATCCACACACCCATGTACTTCTTGCTGAGCCAGCTCTCCATCAGGGACACTGTCTACATCTGTGTCACTGTCCCCAAGATGCTCCAAGACCTGCTGTCCAAGGAAAAGACCATTTCCTTCCTGGGATGTGCACTTCAGATATTCCTCTACCTGACCTGATCGGAGGCGAGTTCTTCCTGCTGGGCCTCATGGCCTATGACCGGTGTGTGGCTGTGTGCAATCCTCTGCGGTACCCTCTCCTCATGAACCGCAGGATTTGCTTGATCATGGTTCTGGGCTCCTGGGTTGGTGGCTCCTTGGATGGATTCATGCTGACACCCATAACCATGAATTTCCCCTACTGCGGGTCCCGCGAGATCAACCACTTTCTCTGTGAGATCCCAGCGGTGCTGAAGCTGTCCTGCATAGACACATCACTCTATGAGACCCTGATGTACGCTTGCTGTGTGCTGATGCTGCTCATCCCCATTTCCATCATCTCTGTGTCCTACACGCGCATCCTCATCACCGTCTACCGCATGAATTCTGCGGAGGGCAGGGGAAAGCCTTCGCGACCTGCTCCTCCCACATCATGGTGGTGAGCATGTTCTACGGAGCTGCCTTCTACACTAACGTGCTCCCCCATTCCTACCACACGCCAGAGAAAGACAAGGTCGTATCTGCCTTCTCCACCATCCTCACGCCCATGCTCAACCCCCTCATCTACAGCCTGAGGAACAAGGAGGGGGGCCTCAGCTCTGAGGAGAGTGCTGGGGAGATGTGCTTCCTCCCAGAGAATCAGAGCAGGGGACGTGTCCAGGAAATACTAGGGACGAGGGCACCCCTGCTCGTGTGGCTAGTGACACGTGTCTTCCCAGGAGATACGCTCGGTGTCCTTCTGACAGTCTGAGGTCCTCAGCTGGCTGACCAGCCTGGCAAGCCACATGCAGGAGCCAAACGCAGCCAGCGAGCGCGTCCACACTGCCCAGCTCCCGAGTGCCTCGGACACAGGTGCTTTCCAGCCAGCGCCTCAGGTGGTGGCACTCTGGCCCCGGTGAGCACCCCATCTATGCCCTGCATAGATGTCACATGGGGTCCTGGGCCTTGGGGCCCCCATTGCTAAACCAACCTTCCCATGCCAATTGCAAGGAGTTTTGCAGATCTTTGATGATTTAGTTTCGAACATTCAACATGGTGAAACAGTGT
>JAJEJO010050677.1:0-15493 GCA_020662805.1 Glaucomys volans | reverse complement strand
CCAGCACGATGGTGGTGGCTGGGTGTGAGTGGAAGAGGAGATGGAGTTGCAACTGGCTGTTGGAAGGGGCTGCAGGTCAGGATGCAGGCAGACCAGGCCCAGCAGGGGTGGAGGGCATGGCCAGTCCTCCCCAGCACGTCTGCCTGCAGAGCAGAGGCTGCCCAGGCCCTGAAGGCTGAACACAAGCACTCCAGGGCACTGGGCAAGACTGTCTCCAGAGGGTCCCTGTTAGGTGTCTTCAAGTTCTTTACTCGGTGGATTCAAACCCAACTCCCCATGTCCACTCCTGCGTTCCCACCTCACAGGAAGTGGAGTGTCCCATCTCCCAGTGGCTTCATGCAGAATTCTCTTCCCACTTCCTAATATCCACATCCCATCAAGTATGGAGTCTAAGTGATTTTTCTACCTAAACCCCTTACAAATAGGTGCACTTCTCTCCTCCAGTGCCAGCCCCTGGACTGAACTGTGTCCCCAGGCGATTTCCCAGGCCCCTCCCTGTCCTCTCTGTCCTCTCTGGGGTATCAGCCCCATGCCTGGAAGCTTCCCAGCATTCTGATCCACAGAGCTGAGAGGCCTTGCAGGGTCTGGCCAGCCACCCTTGCTGACCACATCTCTGGCCCCCATCTCCCCACCTTCATGCATTGGCCCCTGTTTCCCTCCCCATCTTCTTCCAGTCCCTTGAGCTGGCCTGTCCCTCTTGCTCGCAGCCTTTTCATACCCCTCTCTGCTGGAAGCCTGGCCCTTCCCATTCTTGGGTATCCTTCAGCACCTCCTCCTCAGGAAGGGCCGTCTTTGCCCTTGGAAGGCCCCATCATCACTGTGAGCATAATGAACCTGCTCTCTAGTTCATGCCTGGCTCCCTAGCAGAACAGAGGCTCAGAGAGGACAGGGCTTGCAGATGCCTCATTCTTGGGTGTGCTTCACTCCTGCCGGATGATGGGTGCCCAGTGTTTGCTGAGTGAATGCCCATAACCCGGCCTTGAGGCCCTCCATACCATGGCCCCTGGTCTGTGTCATGCTGCTCTGGCAGCGTCCAGCTCCGGTCTACCATCCATGCAGGGAAACCACAGTGGGAAGATGTGCACTGTCAAGTGACAGAGCTCTCCAGGTCTCTTGGCAGTTAAGTTACATGGATCATTTCAGTGAACGAAGTGGTCTCCTTCTTCCTCTTCCCTTTGTCCTCCTCCTTCTCCTCCTTTTTCTTCTTTAAAGACAAAGCACTTATTGCAAGGAGAAAACAAGGGCCAGGTCTACCAAGTCATAGCCTAATAGAAAGTAGGCTTGGCTACAGGACTGAGCACAGGCCTGCCTGTAGAGGTGGGGAGCTCCCATTATTGGAGCTAAGACAATCAAGACCAGGTAAGCCCCTGGCAGAGGTGTGCTAGTGGGGTTTGGGGACAAGCTGGGGATGCCCTGAGGGCTGCATTCTAACCGGAGCCCCAAGAGCCTGGAGCTAAGGTGCAGTTCCTGATAAGCAAAGGGAAGGGGGTTAAGGAGCTGCCAGTTGTCTGACAGCCCCAGGGGTCTCCTCCCTGCGGTCACATGTGCACCTGCTGAAGCAGGGGCTGGACCACACTGCCTGATCCCTCATGCCAGTGTCATTCCAGGGTCCAAAGGATGAAGGACATTTAACCACCGCTGCAGCTGCTTCAGAGGTGTCCCTTGGCACTTTTGAGGAGGAGGAAGCCAGTGGTGCCCCTACGGAAGGCCAGGCTATCCTCACACCCACTGTGGCCCCCGCGCCACACTCCCGCAGCACTCCCGTAAGTGTTCTCTCTGGCTCTTGGGGGAGAGAGGTCAGCATCCTAGGTCGGGGTGGTTAGTGGCCTCTGCAGAAGCATCAGCACATTCAGCCTTGTTCTCAAAGGCCTGGGGGACGCCACCTGGGTGGCGTGGGATGCAGTGACAGGACCATGACAGAGGGTTAGACATTGTCCCAATCTGCTGCCTTCCAACTTTGGCCCAAAAGAACTTTCTCAGAGACGAGTGGTCAGAGGTGGAAACAGTCTCGGGAAGCCGAAGCCAAGCCCTGAGAGGAGACAGATTTCTGAGCCTGTGCTTCTGAGAGTGTGCGGGGGTGGGGGGGGGGGTTTAATGGAGGTTTTAGGTGAGAAAGTACCTGGAAACTGAGCTAGCGCCATAGAAATGGCAGTGACCACAATGCCCACAGCCATGTGGGTGGGGTAGCATCACTCCTCAGGGGGTTCCTTTCCAGACACCTGGCGGTGAAGACTGGGCAGCGGCCTCCACAGAGGAGCCCCTTGCTGTGACTGGGGGCGAGGGATCCAGCAGTGCTCCCCCTGACGGGCCGCCGCTCCCTGTCCCCACAACGATGGCTCCTGAGAGAGAAGTCACTCCGGTAAGTGACTGGGAGGTGTGAAGACGTGACTGCAGCTCTTGCGGGGAAGAGCAAAGGCAGCCCCTGGCCTTGTCGGAGGTGGGGTCTCATTTCAGTTTGTGCATTTGGGCATTTGAGGGCTTTGAACCTGGGGAGGAAAGAGCAAGAAGTAAAAATTGAGGAGACCTAGCCTCGATCCCTGCTGCCCTTTTTAATTGAAATGAGGTGCTATGGGAAGACACACACCTTAACTATGTGACTTGGGGACAATAGAAGGGAGGGGAAGCATGGATTCTGGACTGCTCCTGTGTGACCTGAAGCAAATCCTTTAGTTTCCCTGAGACTGTTTCCCACCTGTAAAAGAGGGTAGCTGTGAGGTCAAGCCAGTGTTTTGGGACCCTCTGTACTCACACATGAGGCTGTCACTACTCAAGGGCTGTAACTTGTCTTTTAGAAACAGGAAACTCAGAGCTGGGCCTCAGTTTGGGGGGGTGTGAAGCAGGAAATGAAGTTACTGTTCAAAGGTGAATATATTTTTGGAGGACCCCCTCCTCTGACCAGCTTGAATGCCTTAGTCCTGAAAGTGATCTTTGGCTCAAGGTCCAGCCATGTGGCCCATCTGCTTCAGCGCTCCAGGGCTGACTTGGAATCTGAGGGGCTGCAGAAGGCACGTCAAGAGAGCCTGCTGGGAGTCCAGAATGCCCCTTGAAGGCCAAGGGCCTCTTCCAATGACCCACTGGTCACCACACTGCTTCCCATCCCTGTAGTCAGCATGTCCCTCCAGGAGTCATTGACTCATCCCTTGCCTGGACACATGGCATCTCTGGGCCCTCAGTCCAGAGGACTGAGGAACTTGGCCTTCTTCCTGTCCCTGAGGAATTCACAGTCAGGGGGCAGGAAACAAGATGCCTGAAGGGACATTGATGAGTCTCCTGTGCCACCATTACCTGATCCTATTTATACCACAGTCTCCGATGTCAGGTGAGCAGTCTCCATTCTACAGGAAGGAGGAGGCGCTTGGGAGGTCAAGACACCTGTGGCTGTGGAGGCCTCCAGGGGCAGTGCCAGCATTGGCCCCAGGCCTGCTGCCTGCACAGTCCCTGCTCTTGAGCTTCAGCCACCTGTTCTCATCCATGGTAGCATGGCTGGCTGCAGAGACTTTCAGTGAGGAGCTGGAAGGTGAGGTTCACCTTCACCTCAGGGATGCCTCTGACTCCTGAGGCCCAGGCTCCTTATCACTGGTAAAGGAGGGAGGATAGAAAGGACTCCGGGTTTAACCCAGCTGTGCTGTAGACACACCCAGGCAGCCACAGAGTCTGTATCCAGGACCCCAGGGGATGATCCCAGGTGACAAGCCCTGGGAGCAAAATGGGCTGTGGTACTTTTTATTTTTGAAAATCTAAAAAATTCACAAAGGGGCTTAGAATGGTGTTATTAACCCCCTCATAGCCATCATTCAGCTTGAACAATCACTGAACTTTTGCCAATCTTGCTTCATCTGTTCTACCCCCTGCCACCATCTTTTTGGAGGGGTGGGGAGAGCTAGAGTTTATTTTTAAAATCTCAAACATCATATCAATTAACTTGTAAATATTTCTGCACACATTGCTAATAGATTGATCTGGGACCTTTCTGTTTTGTATTGTCATAGCCACAATGTCATTATCCATCTAACCAAATCAACAATGGTTCCTTCATATTATCTAACATGCTGGTTATTTTTTTTTAATACCTTTCTTTTTTTCCACAAGGGCTATGCATTGCATGTGGTTAATAAGTGTCTTGGGTGTCTTTTCATCTCTGATTGTCTCCTACATTCTTTTTTCTTTTTGTTGCTGATTTCTTGAAGAAACTGGGTTGGTTGTCCTAAATCCATTGGGAAACTGGTCTGGTGGGGCCAGCCATGCTTTTGGCAGTGTTGAGGATTTACTGCTTCTGGGAAACTTTGTCCACATCTATTAATGACTTTGAAATTGCATATTAGCAACCATTAATTAACCACCATGAAACTAGAATCAGAAACTTCTGTCTTAGGAATCCATTCTCATGGAGATTATCTGATAAATAAAGAAGGTCTTGTTCACGAACTGTTGATCTCAGTTTTGTCCCACAGAGAAAAATTGGGCATGATTTAATTAACCAACAATAGGGGATTGGATTAAAGTATATTCAAATAATGGAACATTATACAGTTATTAGCATTGTTCTTATTAATATTTAATGATGGGGAAACATATTAAGTGAAAGAAGCTGGTTATAAACTTCTGTGGTCTTAACTATTTAAAAATATTCACATGCAAGGACCCTGGAAGGTTAGAAAACTTGGAATGGAACCACCATTTGACCCACTCCTCAGCATATATCCAAAGGACTTAAAATCAGCATATTATAGTGATGCAGCCACATCAATGTTTATAGCAGCTCAATTCACAATAGCTAAGCTATGGAAACAATCTAGGTGCCTCTTACCAGATGAATGCATAAAGAAAATGTGGTATATATGCACAATGAATATTACTCAGCCTTAAATAAGAATGAAATAAAGGCATTTGCCTGTAAATGGATGGAACTGGAGACTATCATGCTAAGTGAAATAAGCCAATCCTAAAGAACCAAAGGCCAATGTTCTCTTTGATATGCAGATGCTGACTCACAATAGGTGGGGATGAGGGAGGAGTGGAGGCTCACCAGACTGGATGGGGGAGTGGAGGAATGGAAGGGGAATGAGAATGGGAAAGACAGTAGAATGAATTGGACATAACTTTCCTATGTTCGTATACACATGACCAGTGTAACTCCACATCATGTACAACCACAAGAATGGGAAGTTATACTCCATTTATGTATAATATGTCCAAATACATTCTACTGTCATATATAACTAAAAAGAACAAATAAAAAATTTTAAAAATATATTAAGATACAAAAAAAATAAATAAAATAGAACCCTGGAAGGAAATACCCTCCCTAAATAGTCAGTTTTTGCCTTGACATGGTAGAGCTGTGGGAGATTGTTAGGTCCTTGATACATTTTGGAGTTTTCTGCCATGGGGGCTTATGATTTTTACAAATGATTTTTTGAAAAGCTCTAAGAAGCAGGGAATGGAGCGGGGGCGGGGGGGAGAGGGAGAGAAAGGGAGAAATGAATGAACATACAGCGTGTCATCCCAGCACACAACTGATGAGGACAGATAACCACTCCATGCCTGTTAGGGACCTGTGGGAAACTCAGTGAACACCTCAGGTCCTGAGCAGATAGTTTAAAAGCACAGTAAGAATGGTCAGGAGGGCATCCACTCTGGAACATTTTTAGGATGATTTTGACTCTCAGAGTCACCTAGGTGGTGCAGCTTAGTGGATGAGAGGCAGCTTACCAGCCTAGGTCTGCCACATGTGTGCAACCATTTCTTCACCTCTTCCTGCACCACATGGGGCGGGGGGTCATAATCGAAGTACCTGTCTCTTGACTTGTCATGAGGATTAAAGGAGTTAATATATGTGGAAAACTTTGTCTAGCACATAGTATGCGCTCAATAAGTCAGCTATAGAAGATTATTTTGCAAATGAGGCAGGGAGACGATTAGGCTTCGCTCAAGGTCACACAGTTCCCAGGGGTCAAGTAAAGGTGGAAGCCTTGGTCTCTGGACTTTCTGCCTTGGTTTTCTTGCACTGTCCACAGTCACAATCTTCAGACATGAGCCACAGTGGTCGAAATCAAGTCATTCCATTTCTAGGGACTAATTAGATATTAGAATCTTTTCTCAAACATGTGAAGAATATTGCCTTTAAAAGGAGCTAAAATATTTGAAAATCTGTGTGGTGGAACACTAGTAAAAGATGGGACTGATTGTCGAGTCTGGGTGACTCCAAATGCCATGGTCTTTCTGGTGGCCACTTGTGAGTAGGAACTGAGAGCGGTGATCTGCCAATGGCTTCTCCATGGGGTTGCGGGCTCTAGCCCAGCACTGGCCCCCAGCTCACGCCCAGGATATCATCAGAGCTCAGCAGCTGTATTTCCCAAATATTATGACCATGCTTTTTGGGTTTCTTTTCTTTGTTTGTTTGGGGGGTTTTGGTGGTGGTACTAGGATTGAACTTAGGGCCTCACACATGCTAGGCAAGTGCTCTATGACTAGCTATATCCCCAGCCCCTGCTGTGATCAAGTTTTAACCAAATCTTCTTGTTTTAGGCTGAACGAGTACATGTGGGAGTGAAAGGACAGGCTGGGCCCAAAGAAGAAGAGGTTTGTGCTGGGACCCCTGGAGCACTCACAGGGGCTGATCTAGGGTGGGCGGATCATGAAGATGGCTTTTCTGTCTGGTCTCTTCATACCAGCGGGTGACCTTGTCCAAGTCCTTGACCTCCATAGGCCTCCATTTCCCTGTTAGCCCTGGAAAGGTCCTTCCCATTCAGGTGTTCTGTGTCTAACCTCTGCCCCTGGTTTTCCTCCTGGGAAAGTGTTGGGCAAATAAGATCCTCTGAGAACCATAGTCCTGGGTTCGCCTCAGGGGCTGCAGGATCTCAGAACCATTCTTTACCACTTCTTCATCTGTCAAATGGGGGTGATGGTGATTACCCTAGCCCAGATAAAATGGGGTAATGTTTATGAAAATGCTATCTTATGTCAGCCACAGAAGGAGAACAGGTTCCTCCCAGTGAAATGACTGCTGGTGGCAAAATCTTTCCAAGGGGCTGCAGCACAGTGACCCTGGCCTGCGGTCCCCAGGAGGCCTGCTCAGGGAGCATGCCTGGCCATAGGCAGCAATCCAGTTGCCTCTGGGGGCCCTTCTCATCTCCACGTGGCCCTGGCCCTCTGCCCCTGCTCAGCTCCCTTGGGCTGCATGGAGGCCGTCCCCAGGCAGATGATGTCCCAGCCCTGGATTCCCAGATGTGCACACTGAGGTGAGGGAAGGGAGGCTGCTGTCTCTGGCTACCTCTGTGGACAGCAGGGCTCTGGTGGTTCTGAGGGCTGTGTCACAGCACTGATATTTGGGGACTTTCTTGTCAATGTTTCTCCCCCGCTTTTGGTCGTTCGGCCATTCTGTTGCCTTATTTGCCAGGGTAGCCATTTCTCTGGATGCTTTTTGGCAGCCGAGACATCCTGGGATACAACTCTCTGATTTTGTTTTCTCCCTTTCCAAATGGGCACTTCTGTCATTCTAAAGGTACTTCCTGAGAACCCGCCCTGTGTGGGGAGCTGGGACCTGGAGGTGATTCCGGCAATGTGCCTGCCCCTAGGTGGCCAGGGGCCTAGGGAAGCAGCCTCTGAACAATAAACACCCATAATGGTGGCAGGGGCTGGTGGGAGAAGCAGGTGGGCAGGACAGGGCTCTGGGGAGGCTGGGCTGGCTGGATGCCAGGACTCTGGCAGTGCCCAGACCAGGACAGGGGAGTCCTGGGTGGCAAGGGGTTACACACAATGCATGTCCACATTGCTCAGCTCTTCCCCCCATGCCTTTCCTCCCACCAGCATGGCATAGGAACACAGGACTCCTGACCCCTGAGGGAGCAGGGTGTCCCGTGGTTGTCCCTCTAAAGAATGATGCCTATCTTCACTTCTGTGTAATCAGATCTTGACACTGAGTACAGTTTCTACCAAAAGGAAGGGGTCAGTTGGAGGGGGCACCTCACTGACCGTTTGTTCTCTTTTGGATGGTGCTGGGGAGGGGCTTCCAGGGGTTCCTGGACCCTCTGGGGCTGCTGAACCCACGGTGAGAGTCACCATCCAGCTTGTCACACACAGTCAGATCTCAGGGTTCTCTGTCTCTAGTAGAGGCCTGTAGGGTGCTTCACATCAGAATTCATTTATATCCAATTTATGTCCCCTGTCCTGAATGGCCAGAGGTTCCTTGACTAAGCCCATCCCAAACTGGACTCCTCCGACTTGCCCCAGTCCTGTTCTTCCCCCTGGGTTCACTATGTTGGGGAATGGTACCCTATTTATCTGGTCACCAAGAGAAAAACCATCCCCAAGAGGTCCTTTTCCTCCCCATCCCTATCCCAGGCAGTCCCCAGGTTCCCTGAGCATAGTTATGTGCTGCTTCTTCCTCCCTCGGATGAGGCCCACAGCCTCCATCACCAGTTCTCTTCTCCCACCCGCCGTCCCCCCCTGTGGCTTTCCTGCACCCAGCTCTAACCCCAAACAGCTCCTCCTTGGAGCCTCCCAGGCTTGGTGCACATCCATTTAATGACTGGAGGAAGCCTCACCTGGTTTCTGTCTTCAGGAACTAGGGACCAGGGAGAACTTTGAAAGTTCCCTTTGCTTCTTTGGAGGCCTTTGGTGATGTCGTGGAGCCAGGTCTCGAGCTGGTCTCTGGACACACAGGGAGTCTCAGGGTTGGGGCTGCCCTTTACAAGCCCCTTGTCTGGAGGGGCCGACAGACACATGAGCAACTGACTTTAGGTCAGGTGGTCCTAGCCCCAAATGGAGACTTTGGCAGAGCCTGGAGGGAACAGAGGAGGGAGAGATAAATTCTGCTGAGAATGGGGAAATGGGGGCTTCTTGGAGGAGGTCACTGCAGAATGAGGCCTGGAAAGTTGAGAGAGGTTTGAAAGGCAGGGAGAGGGGCTGAGAAAGGGACCCACTGTGAACTGGATGGGTGAGGGGGCTACAAAGGAGGAGGGAAGCAGGAGGGGGCAGCAAGAGAAAGGGGAAGTTGGCATCAGAGGTTACACAGCTGTAGAATCTGGGAAAGCTTTCCGGGTGATGGCGTCCATGGAGACTGTTGAATCCAAGCTGTGGGGATTTCTTCTCTCTACAGGAGGGAGCAGAGGCTGAGGGCTCTGGCCTAGGCTGGGGCCTGGATGTCGGTTCTGGCTCTGGGGACCTCGTGGGCAGTGAGGAGCTGTTAAGAGTGAGTGTGAATGGACATGGACTGATGCCTGCGACCAGGAGGGAGGAGCACAGGGGCGGGTGGTAGGGAACCCACCTGGCCATGCTGAGGACTATTGTCAGAGAGTCCCTGGGGCTCAGTGTACTTTTCCTTTCCTATGTGTTTGACTGATCATTTTCCACTTTGATCAGTTTCATTAGGTTTGAAGTAAGTATGGACTGGGTTCATATTTAGAACCTCCTCTTCTCCCCTCCCCTCATTTCCCTGGCAGCCCTCTGCAGCAGGCTGCTCCCGCAGGCTTTCCCATTGACTTTCACCTCCACTGGCTCCTTGTTCAGGAAACAGCTCTCCTGGCCTCTTCCCTGTCTGGAGAGCATTTCACACCTTGACTTCCAGAAGTCAAGACTTTCTTGAAGTCTTCTCTGGTCTTAGACACCCCTACCCCTGCAGTTAGCTCTCCAGACAGCCCTTTCTCCTTCCTTGGCGCCTGTGCTCCCTGGCCTCCTGCCCAAGGCTGGGCTCCACCAGTCTCTCTCTAAATGGCCCCCAGGAGAGTGCCTCCCTTCTCCAGCTGCAGCTGTTACCTCTTCCCCAGGCCCCAACCTTATCTCCAGTCCTTTCCCTGAGCCCTGGGCATGGACCCCCCAGTTAGAAGCTGCACTCAGCTGGCCCTCTACCTACTCTTCATACCATATGACCAGGGTTGGAAGAGCTCTGGACTCAATGGATGAGTCGAGCAGGAGCCGATGTATCTTACGGGGACCTGCCAGGCTGGTGGGACCAGCCAACCCACACGAGGCTAAGCAGTCCACTTCAGAATGAGTTTCAGGCAGCAGGCAGTATAGACCTCATGGTTCATAAGAAGACTCAGTTAACCAGAGTTCCTGGGGTGTTCCAGCTGTATACAGCATTTGGGAGAAAATATGATGTAATAGGGTTGGAAAGCCCTAGATTCAAATCCTGATTCTTCTGTGGATTAGCTGTGTGTGTGAGTCACATGGTCTCATGGACCTGGCTGTGCCCATTTGCTGTGGGAACATCAAACCCTCCATGTAGGGTCATTCTAAGGAATGAAAAGAAGGTATGAACGTATATGCTCAGTACATATTTACCCTCCCCTCACTGCTTCTAACAGAATTACTTGTTTTCTAGGGTCCTCCAGGGCCCCCAGGCCCCCCAGGCCCACCAGGGATTCCAGGAAAACCAGGAACTGATGTTTTGAATGGACCCCCTGGTTCTCCTGGAGAGGATGGAGCTGCTGGTGAACCTGGGCCCCCGGTAAGCGTCTGAAGTTCTGGGCCTGTTTCTGTGGCCATGCGAGGGGTGTGCAGATTGCAGACACCACATTGTCTAAGACTGGGGAGAGAGCAGCTAGCTAAGGTTTGCAAGCAAAATCTTCCGCATCTGAGCCATCGCTGAGACTCTGGGGAAGTAGTGCCAAGAAAATCATCTTATGCATGGTTTTACTGCTCTATCATGGCCAGTATAGTAAGTACAGACTGCTGTGAGATCTTAAACCCATAGGACCCCAGAGCTGAGCCTGGGTGGGTGCCCTGGAGACATCCAGTCCAGTCCTGCTCCTGACATTCCTGCAGAGGAAGAAATCAGAAAGTGACCCAGAGAGTAAGGGATGCTGGTCCAGGTGGCACAGCCAGTAGTGGCTCAGCTGGTACCAAGACTGGCATTCCTGCCTTGGCCCTGACACAAGAACCTGGACCCACTGGCCTCACCCCACCTCCAGACCCTGCCCTCCTTTCCAGGAAGGATTTGTGTGTGATTCTTAGCAGAAATGTGACTGGTTGTCATTGATGTTCTGCAGGGTCCTGAGGGACAGCCTGGACCTGATGGAGCCTCTGGTCTTCCAGGGATGAAAGGGGAGAAGGTATGGGGAAGGGAGGGGTGGATTCTAACACCAGGGGCTACCAAGCCACATTCTCCCATCCATAATCCTAACCTTTCCTCTTCTGTAATTGCCTGCTGGTCACTTCTGCTGGATGTCCTCATCCTGGGACTCATTATGCCCAATTCAGCATCTCCCCTACCCCAGCTTCAGTGAATGATGTCACCATCCACCCAGTGACTTGGACTCAGAGTCTTCTTCAGCTCCTCCTTTCCCTCCCTTCCCTGCCACCAAAGGTCAGTTTCTAAGACTGACCTCTCTCTGCACCCTGATCAGACATTCTTCTCTTCTCACCCACCTGGGGCTTTGGGTTCCACATTGATGCTCCATTCTCTCCAGCCATAGTCCATCCTCCACCCAGTGCCCTTTCCACTTTCCCCTAGTGGGCCCTCATCAGTCAACTGAGAAAATATCAATGACTCTCTTCTGCAGGGCAAAATCCTGATACCCTTCCCCATCTCCACCAGCTGCCCTTCTAGGTCGTCATCCCCTACCCCCTCACGTGGCTCCTGGCTATAATTTACCTTCCCTTCACTGTTTTTGGGAAGTCCTTTGTCACCCTTCAAGGCCCAGTTCAGATTCAATAGTCCCCCCTTATCCTAAGGAGATACAGTCTGAGACCCCAGTGGATGCCCCAAAATATGGACAGTACCAAACCCTGTACTTAATGGGGTTTTTTCTGCATATCTATGATAAAGTTTAGTTTATAAATTAGGCACAGTAGGAGATTAATGTCAATAAATAGTAATCAAATAATTAAAACCACACACTGTAATAAAATTGCCAGCATCCCTACTCTCACACTTCGCTTTTATTAAGTAAAACAAGAGCTGCTTGAACACAAGTACTGAGATACTATGACAGTGGATCCGATGACCAAGATGGCAGTTAAGCAGCTAATGGTGGGTCTTGTATTCAGCGTGGATGTGCTGGACAAGAGGGTGACTCATGTCCTGGGCAGGATGGAGCTGGACAGTGCAGGATTTCATTATGCTCCTCAGAATGGTGTGCAATTTCAAACTTGTGAATTGTTTATTTCTGGAATTTTCCAATCACTATTTTCAAACTATGGTTGACTGGATAACTGAAACTGCAGATAGTGAAACTGGACAAAGGGAGACCACCAACATCCTCTGGGAAGTGCTCCTGGACTGTTTATGAGCAGAAGCATCCCTCCTTCCTTCACTTCCTATTAGCACAATATTTATGCTTCAGGGACCCTTCTTAACCAATGACACTGAAGATATCATCTTCCTTCTTTGTCCCCCATGTCCACCAGGCCATGGAGCCTATAGCAGTGTCTCTGTACCCTTAGACACTAACACAGGCCTCTGAACATTTGAAGGATGAAGGAAACTTCCTTCAGACACCATTTAAATCTGCCATTCCAGGAATCCAGCCTCCCTTCCATCCCTCCTCTGTCCATTGGCCTGTCCTGTCTCCTGATTGGAAGCCCCCTGCTGGCATGGGGTGTGGGGAGTCCTTCCCCGCCTGCTTGATGAGATAAGCCATGTCCAGCAAAGGGAGGCAATGAAGATAAGGAATCTTGTACTAGCAATGTGGCCACGGGGGGCTTACTAGGGTTGAGAAGAGAGAGGGTCCCTCCCTCCCTCCTGGGGTGGAGTCAGGGGCCTCTGTGCACCCCTCTCTCATGAACATGGAAATGTCAACAGCCTAGACACCAGCATCTCTGAACTAAATTTCTCGTTTCCATCAGCTCTCAAGTATGTTTATTTTAATTGAAGCCCTGACCCGATTTTCGTGGAAAGCATATTTCTCAGAAAAAAAAAAAAACAACTGTTGAGCTTTAGAGAACTAATTTTACATGTATCAACTGTTTCATAAGAAATTAAAATTTGCAGGAGACACCACCGACCCACACTCATCTTGCCTGTTCTTCCCCAGCACCTCCCCCACCCCCACACAGTCCTGCACTCTGTCTGGAACTTGACTGTACCCAGCCCACATGGGCACACAGGCCAGAGGGTGCTTTGCAATGTGGCCCTCTGGAGGAGGGGCAGGGGGCAGGCTTGCCCAGGATGACTGACAGTTGGATGACTTAGAGATCAATCCCATATTTGTTGATTTGTTCTAGAAATTTGTTCCCTATCCCAGTTTTTTGCACTATGTGTTTATGATACTTTCTGGTCAAGTAAAAGCAGAAGGGACTTTGCACTTTGCATCTGGACAGCTGGAGAGAAACCTTACACATGACATTTACTTTCAAAAAAATAAAAAGGAAAAAAGGAAAAGTAAACCAAGGAGCAGAGACTGAAAGTTTCTCAGGGATATTGAAGAACATACTGTCCAATGACACATGTGATTCTTGGCTCCTCACCAGAGTGCCCTTCAGCTTGCACACCTCTGGTGTACAGGAACCTCCCTCCCTGCCCTGCCTCTGCTCACACCGTTGGATGGATCCTTGTGTAGGGGAGCCTTTCCTCAGCCCCCCGTTACCATGAGCAGGCCACAGAGACCAGTCTAGGCACTTACCCAAAGTGGGATTTCCCCTAAAGAATAAGTTTAGTTTACTTAGCTGGAAATTTTAAAAATATGTAATCATTATTATCAGATTATGGATGCTGTCATCCAAGTGTGGATGGTTGTTAAGAATTTAAAGAATAGTACTTACTTGGGCAGCACAATATTAAAAATTGGAACCATTTAGAGATTAACATGGCCCCTGTGTTAGGATGACATGCAAATTTGGGAATTGTTTCATGTTTTTAATTTATGACACTCAGAATATGTGAAGAATTCAGCAATCCTTATTTTATGTTACTTTTTTAAAAATTATGTTTAAGATGAAAAAATAGATATTCAGGGTCCAATTATGTATATTATAAATATTATCTAAATTCTTCTACTAGGTATTTCTCATGAAATATTGATGTATTTGAATCTATTTTTAAATATTCCAATGAGGAAAAGTCACAGAATAAGTTTGTATTATACACATATGCACAAAGAATGTATCAAATATTCTATGATGGAATTGAATATCATTGAATAATTCAATGATAGAAGTATTTCTTAACATGTTTTCCCCCAATTAAGATTGGAGCTAACTCTTAAGAGCTGTAGCTCAAGAAGGGGTGGGTGGGAGTAGCCTGCTTTCTTAGCTGCAGAATGTTCTGGAAAGGATGCCACAGAACTTGCTGGAGAATGTGGCTCTCTGAAAATCATCTCTCTGCTTTTTACACTGCTGATTCTGTCCTCCAGTTCTTCTAGGATTAACGGTGGTCAATTTTTGCTTCTTTCAGAATCTATGTCATTCAGATGATTCTTCAGTCTCAGAAGGTATTAGGACAGCCAGGCAGGAAAGAGTCAATGCCCTGAAATTTTCTTTGGTACCCAGAATTGCTAAGGAACCTTGAGCTCCTGGAATTGATATTGAGTAATTTCACTGGGCCCAAAATGGCATTGTACAATCAGCTTCTGTCTTTTCTGTAGATGTAAGAGAAATGCAATTAAATCTTTACCACTTTCTTTAAGACTCCAGGTTTGATCTCCAGTACCACAAAAAAAAAAAAAAAAAAAAAAAAAAAAGGATCTGAGCAGGGAGCTACTTTTACCTAGGATCCAGTAATGGGTTTGGAGTTTATAACAACATATTTAAATATTAAATGAAACATCACAGTATTTGCCTAGTTTCCTATTTTATATATTATTTCATCATCAAGATGTCTTTGGCACATCATCTGGATGATAACAGGCTTCCATAAAACCAGGCCGTAGTCAATGGCAGTGGATACACACTGCAGTGATCAGGATTGCAAACACCCTGTGCAAAGCCAGCAGACACCCACAAGGCATCTCAGAGGCCACGCTAGAGAGAGATCCTCACATCTGTTCGAGGTCTTTGAAGTTCCCCTATGTTGAAGTCTCACGACGTCCTTGCCAATCCAGTTCATCCTGATGAATCAGACTTTCTGATCTGATGGTTTCACAGCACGTGGCACAGCTGCAGCTCCTGCCCTTATGATGTGGCTATTCTTGAGCCCATCTCTCCATCTTCCATTACTCACAACCACGTTTGCAGCTCTGCTAGTTGGAATTCCAGGATAGTGTGTGTCCTCATCACACAATTCTCTAACTATTAGTTAAATACCTCCACCGTCTACATTTTGGAAGTATGGAGTCTTTCCTGAGTCTTTTCATCAAAGCTCCCACTCTTAACTCTACCTGTTCACAGAAATTCCAATAAGTGGATTTTTCTATCCCCAGGCCAATCTCCTCTTATTCTGTACTGGTAGTCATCATATCTTTGAGCCAGTAGAATGGATCCAAGTTCTATCTCTTCACCTTGTACACGCTGGATAAAATCATTTCTGAGGCAGATAGCAAGATCCCAGGTGTCTTCTAGAACTTTCTTTGAAACTGCTATAAGATGTGTTCTTGACTTGAAAGAATTAGGAAAG
>JAJEJO010050676.1:0-96944 GCA_020662805.1 Glaucomys volans | reverse complement strand
CCAGCAGACCATGTGAACTCACTCCCGTGACTCTCAGCTCTTATCATTTGTAACCACCTGACATATTGCATGTTACTTACCTGCCCTTTTATTATCACTGCCTCACTGAACCAAGGACAGAGGACCATAAGAACTGGACCGGTGCAGCCACATCATTAAAAATAAAGCTCAACAGTCTTTACATGTTCAACAAATACCTGCTGGCGAGCTGGGGCTGTAGTGTGGTGGCAAAGAGCTGCCGGGCATGCATGTGGCACTGGGTTTGATACCTAGCACCACATAAAAATAAATAAATAAAATAAAGGCATGCTGTCCATCTACAACTCCAAAAAAATTTTTTAAATCCATTGGCTAAAGTTGGAGACGGTTGAAACTGGGGTTGAAGACTGAGATAGGGTTGTGGTAAGTTGAGGGTTGGTTTCTGCTAAGAACACAGTCATGGATATAAGATTTTGGTAGAGAAATAGAAGAAAAGAGAAATCTTAGGTGCGTTCTTATAGTTTAAAAGTTATCCCCCCTCCGCAACATGTTTAACAATTTTAATTTGGCTGCTTTTAATTAATTTTTATGACTGGATTGTGTTTCTATTAATGCAATTGATCTTGAGAGTATATCATGAAAGGCACAATTCAAGATCTTGGATTAAACCCTAATTTTAACAGTTTACTTTTGTATATTTAAAGTATAGCTATTTATCATTAAGAAAAATTTTTTAAAATTCTTACTGATAAGCTTAATGCCTCTTTTGACCTCTGTGTCACGTTAGATTAGAATTCAACCCCTTTGCCAGCTTCTCAAGGAAACCCACTGCACCAGGTTCATTCAACTATCTCTTTCCAAGTGCATGCTTTCCATTCCTAGTCACTGACTGTCCCCTCCCTGTGCAACCCTGCACCCCTTTCCAGCTCCTTCTCCCTCCTCATGTAGGCCTGGATTTACAAAGCATTGTCAGGATTTTTTTTAACTAATGTAAAATTCATTAAAATGGCATTATTCACAGGCAGAATGCATTGAAGGATTAAATTAAAGCACAGATTTATCTTTCAGAATAACCCATCATAGGAAAAAAAAGCATATTGATCCCTCAGCCAAAATTTCAATCCAACATGCACAAATTCAATAAATGTCACTTATTGTTATGAGGAACCATCTCTCAGAATATGCATGAGCTTCCTTAGTTTAAAATTCAAGTTCCTTAAATTCATGAAAATCACAAATCTGAAAGTCTGGTACAAAAGCAGAAGCAAAATCAACTGAAGATTACTGAGAATAACTAACATAGCGGGCTGATTTCAATAAGATAAGTAATAAATAGGAGCAGAAGCAGGTTTTAGGAACAAGATCGAGGCTGGAAGAAGTGACACTCTTGCTCTTACCACTGCTAAGTGGAGCCTGTGTGTGTGAGATGGATCTCAGCCAAAATGAGGAAGTCCAAAACCTTTTCAGTTTCACCCCAAAGAGATTTGACTCATGAATCTACTGAACTTGTCAAAACGAACATAAATGAACTTAACTTTCCAGCCCTGAACATGCAACCAAGTTCCTGTTAACCAGAAACTTCAGCCACTCAGAAGCAGGAGGGCTCCATCTCTTTATGGAAATAAACTAGCTCTTGCTCTGCATAGCTGGGCTGTTCGTTGCTATGTTGTGCATAGACATGCTGTTCAACCCTGCGGGGTTATTCTGACATTTGTCCAATTTAAAAAGGTATTTCTTCTCTTTTCAGGCAGAGCAATTTAGCTTCCTTTTGCCTCAATCTTGCCTAAGCACACTAGCCTGAACATACTCCCCTTATTAACTGAAGAGCCCCAAGGATGAGCAATCTCAGAGGAAGCTGTTCCTTCCCTGAGAGGGAGTCTGCTCCCTCCCTTAGTCCCTGAAACATTTTGGTCCTTTGGCTAATAATTTTGATTTCTGCCACTCAAGAGGGCCCTGCTATGGATGATGTAGTGATTCCGCTTCATATGGAGATCTGACCCATAGGGACACCAGATGAATCACTCCAGAGTGTGCAGGGAGGAGGCGTTTCAGTTTGGGGAGGAATGTCAGGGCTGCGGAGCCACAGGGAACCCTCAGTGGGGCATAAACAGGTCCTTGTAGGGCTGTGGTTGCCACTGGGGGAAACCTAAGCAGCCTGAGCAAAAAGAGAAATAGATTGATTTGTGGAATTAATGGGACACACAAACAGCAAGCTTAGAGTTGCATCTGGAGAGCTGGTGGGGGGGGTTCTGGGGCTCCCACAACATGGCTTTCTTCCTGCTTCTGATTTCAGTGTCTTGGTATGTTTTGGCCTCATTTCTCCTCACTGCAAGTTGGCTGTCTCACACAGAAAGAACCTTGACCCTGACAGCTCATGATTCCAGGTCCATTCTCCTGATTTCCCAACAGTTTAAGTAGTAGACCTCTCATGCCAACTCTGAACAATAGAAGGCTCCTTATCAAAGGATACCTGGTACCTGATATCTGATTTCTGGTCATGTATGTACATTTTATGTCATTGCTCTTTTTTATATATTTTAAATTGTAGATGGACACGAGACCTTTATTTTGTTTATTTATTTTTATGTGGTGCTGGGGATCGAACCCAGTGCCTCACAGGTGTGAGGCAAGTGCTCTACCACTGAGCTACAGCCCCAGTCCATGTCAATGTTTTTATTTGGCTCTTAAGCTAGTTAATACAAGAACAGTATCCACTATCACATACTGAATTTTACATGGATTCTACATCTTTTTGGTCTTTTGAGAAGAATAGCACAAAATTTCATAGCATCCATTTTACGAAGAGTGATCCTCATATTCAATGCAGTCCTTAGCAAAATACCAATGACATTCTACACAGACTTAGAAAAACAATCCAAAAATTCATATGGAAAAATAAAAGACTCAGAATAAGCAAAGCGATCCTGAGTTGAAAAAGCAATGCTAGAGGCATCACATTGCCTGGTTTTAAATTTGCAGCTGCTAGGAGAAAACACAGGGGAAACACTTCAACATCCAGGCACAGACAACAACTTCCTGGATAGGATTCCTGCTGCTCAGGAAATAATATCAAGCATCTATAATAAGATGGTATCAAACTAAAAAGCTTCTGAAACAGCACAGGAAACAAGGGTGTGAAGCAAGAGTCTACAGAATGGGAGAAAATCTTGCCAGTTACTTTTCTGACAAAGGATTAATATCCAGAATAAAAAGAATTCAAAATACACAAAGCACACCCCCCACACACACACACCACACATCAAAGAACTCATTCACTAAACAATCAAATGAACTGGACATTTCTCAAAAGAAGCAAAAATATCCAACAATTATAGGGAAAAAAAAAACATTCAATAACTTTAGTCATAAGGAAATGCAAATCAAAACTCCACTGAGATTCCATATAATTCCAGTCAGAATGGCAAACATCAAGAATACAAAGAACAAGAAATTCTGGGGCAGATGCAGGGAAAAAGGAACTCATACACTGTTGGTGGGAATGTAAATTAGCAGGGTCACTAGGGAATCAGTATGGAGGTTCTTCA
Source organism: Glaucomys volans (assembly GCA_020662805.1). Classification (NCBI taxonomy): domain Eukaryota; kingdom Metazoa; phylum Chordata; class Mammalia; order Rodentia; family Sciuridae; genus Glaucomys; species Glaucomys volans. Next base: position 93,420 of record JAJEJO010050676.1, on the reverse strand, counting down.
AAAATCTAAAAGTAGAATTACCATATGACCCTTCATGTTTATCCAAAACAACTGAAGTCAGCAAACTATAGCAAGACCTACACACCCATGTTTATTACAGCACAATTCACAATAGCCAAGTTATGGAATCAATCTTGGTGCCCATCAACAGATGACTGGATAAAGAAAAAAATCTTTATTCAGCCATAAAGAAGAACAAAATTGTGTCATTTGCAGGAAAAATGGGTGAAACTGGAGAGCATCAGATTCAGTAAAATAAACCAGACTCACTAAGTCAAGTATTGAATGTTTTTTCTCATATACAGAGTCGAGGTGGGGGGGAGGGAGAGGGAGAGAGAGAGAGATAGAAGGAGGACATTTCAAAAGCAGAAGGAGTATTATTGGGATAGAAGAAGGGGATGGGGGAGGGTCAGGGGAAGTATTGGGGAATGAAATTAACCAAATTACTTTGTATGCATGTGCAAATATGCCACAAAGAAGTCACTTTGTCACTCATAGTCAAATATGCCACTATTCAGTACAATTATTATGCACTGATAAGAGAATATAATGGCATCAAATGTATGATTACAAATTGAATGCTCCTAATTTTCTTAGCTCAATATAAATATAAACAGCAGCTCATTCACCTGACATGATCTTATGTACTTGTGATCATATAATAAGTGTTTGGTTTTTAACTGAAGGGCTTATTTAGAGACTCTGAGATTCCAGCATTGTGTAATGTTTCTTTCTTCTAGTACCATTACAAATCAGTAAATCACTAAAGATAAATTTAACAGCAATTAAAAGATGCATGAAATAATTTTTCAGTTTATATTTTAAATAGTAAAACAGATTTTGTACAATCCCATGATCTGCCTTCCTTTCTTCTGATAAGCCTCAGGATGTAAGTAAGTGGGACCTTTGGGAGGTTGGTATTGAACTGTCTGTGTGGTATGCTTGACTTTCTGCACACCAAACAGGGGACACCGACAATCAGGAAAAGTTTTGTTCATGTGATTTAAACCAACAAGTACACTTTTCAAATTTGCCCTTCAAGTCCTCTGCAACATCAAGTTTCTACTAATTCACACCCCACCCTCACCCCCAGTCTGACATTGTAGAGAACCATCAAGAATCCTACAACTTAGTATATGCACACATATTTTCTAGACAAAAAGATGTGAAATTTGATACTATTCTTAAAGGGATTGATCTACATTTGTTACTTTTTATTGTTTTGTTAGGAACTTAGAGGTGAGAGAAAAGAAATGCACTAGCAGTCCAGACTCCCTGTAGTATTAAGGTCCTGAGAGATTCATGTTGTATATGCTTGGAATTAAATCACTTAGTTTTACAGACACTTCAATAAAATGTGACTTGCGACTAGATGCTCTCAAGTCATATTTCAGAAACCAAGTAACTTCTGGTCTTCCAGGAGCACTTGGGGGCCACAACTGCACTGAGCATCTTAGTACATCTCAGCTCAAAGCTTTGGGAGGTTCAACTGCTGCAGGAAAGGAGCCCTGCAGGTAAAGAATCAAGTGAATGCATCCTTTTATTAATGCATGAAATGTAGCTTCTCCTTGAATTCTACCTATCACCCTCACACACAGATGGTCCCCCATGATTCTTGGGAGAACATACTTACACTTCATGAGAAGTTATTGAAATAAATCTTTGGTTTTGAAAAGGACTTCCAAAAGGATAACTTCATTTTTTTCTAAATAAATTAAACTTACCTAGCTGTTACCCTCCAAGGCAAGTCAAGCCAATATCTTTTTGTACCTCAAATTGAGATAAAAAACAGAAGGATCTTTTCTTTCAGAAGGAGACTCTGCAAGCTAATAACAAAATCTTCATAAAGTAGCAGGGCACAGTGGTTCATGGTTGTAATCCTAGCAACTGGGGAGGCTGAGGCAGAAGGATTGCAAGTTTAAGGCCAGCCTCAGGAATTGCTGGGGATGTAGCTCAGTTGCAGAGGACCTCTGACTTTAAAAAAAGAAGAAAAAAAAAAAAAAAAACCTCAGTTCCAGATTATCAGAATATCTAACACATTTATTCTCTAATCGTGAGAAGTGATTTTTAGTATGTCCTGAAAGGTGGTTATTCCCAAGATTTTTTATTTCAAAAACTAAGTAAAACAGTTGGACAGATAATATTTATGTCTAAAAAGTTATAAAACTAATTCAATATTGGATTGATTTGGCCAATTCTGGTGTAAAAAGCTTATTTTGATGTAAATTTGTTCAAACATCCTTGATATACCAGAGGGACATCTGTGCAGAGCAAGGATTTCAAATTCACAATTACTTATAGTTATTTCACCCACAAGAAATGCCAAGTTAATGGAGAAAATGGCACTCAACTAAAATGAGACTCACAGGAACACACGTAACACATTAAGACCAAGCACTTACCACTTAGCTCAGTCTACCTGGAAATGCACCTTTCCAGTGACTTCAAAATAACTGTTCTTCAGTCAGGGGTGGTGTATATGCCTGTAATCCCCGCTACTGGGGAGGCTGTTTCAGGAGGATCACAAGATCAAGGCCATCATCAATAACTCAGCAAGACACTGTCTCATAACAAAAAATAAAGAGAGCTGCGGAGATCCAAGGTGGTGGACTAGAGGGAGGCTGCATTCCTTGCCAAGGAGAGGAAATACTGTCTCTCAGCAAGGTAGTCATCACTGCCCACTAATCCACTGCTGTTTATCCCCATTTGTCAGCTGCAATGGCCCATGGTCTGCCAGCATATTGCCCACCTTTTTTTATTTTTATTTTTTTTAGTTCATATATATATAATGTGTGTGTGTATATATATATACACACACACACATAAATATATTTTAGTTGTATGTGGACACAATACCTTTATTTTATTTTTATGTGGTGCTGAGGATCAAACTCAGGGCTTCATATGTGCCAGGTGAGCGTGCTACCACTGGGCCACAACCCCAGCCCTCGCCTGCCTTTTTAGTGTAGATCATTCACTGACCACTGCCATTTGCCTGTTTGCCCACCTCTTGCCTGCTCATCGCCCACCTTTCACCTACCCATCCGTCACCACCCCATATCCACATGATAATCGTCCACTGTTAGACTGAAGACTGCCTGCAGACCACCAGTGGATCACCTGCTGCCCGCTGTTGCCTGGAAGTCCATTGTCAGTGAACCCACAGGTGAGGTACTGGAAGCCTTCAGGGACACTATAAGTCTACAGGGTAGAATCTATACTGCCTCAGCTCCATACCAATAGATGAGAAGACACATAAACAACATGACAAAGCGAGGGAACAAAGCACCTCAAACAAACCAAGACGTTCCAGCAATGAAATCCATAGACAACATGGTAGAAGAAATGTCAGAGAAGGAGTTTAGAACATACATAGTTACATTGATCTTTGAAATAAAGGATGGTATTGGAGAGAAAACACAGGAAGTGAAAGATCATAAAGAAGCAGAGATTATAAAAAGGAATCAAGCAGAAATACTCAAAATTAAGGAAACAAAAAACAAAATTAAAAATTCAATGGAAAGTATCACCAACAGACTAGATCACATGGAAGACAGAACCTCAGACAATGAAGAAAAAATATATACTCTTGAAAATAAAATCAACCTCACAGAGAAGATGATAAGAAACCATGAATAGAACTTCCAAGAAACATGGGATAGTATGAAAAGACCAAATTTACGATTTATTGGAATAGACGAAGGTGTAGAGATACAAACCAAAAGAATGGCCAATATTTTCAATGACATAATATCAGAAAGCTTCCCAAATCTGAAGAACAAAATGGAAAAAATCAACTGCGAGAGGCTTACAGTACCCCAAATGTACAATTCCCATACCGAGTCACATTATAATGAGAATGAATAACATACAGCATAAAGGCAAAATTTTAAAGCCTGTGAAAGAAAAAACATCAAATTACATGCAGGAGGAAGGCCATTTGGATTTCAGCTGATTCCTCAACCTACACCCTCAACACCAGAAGGTCCTGGAATAATATACACCAAGCTCTGAAAGAAAATAGATACCAACCAAGAATTTTATATCCAGCAACATTAAGCTTCACATTTGAAAATTAAATAAAAACATTCTATGATAAACAAAAGTTAAAAGAATTCACAACTAGAAAGGCTACACTACAGAATATCCTCTGCAAAATACTCTATGAGGAGGAAATGGAAAAACAAAAAAAACAATGAAAACCAGCAAAGTGAGGAACTACCCTAAAGGAAAGGTTAATCAAAGAAGAAACTAAGAAAAGTTAAAAACCAAAAATAAACCAAAATTACAAGGAATACAAATCATGTCTCAATAATAACCCTGAATGTCACTGGCCTAAACTTAACAATCAAAAGACTTAGACTGGCATATTGGATTTAAAAAATAAAAAAGACCCAACAATATGCTGCCTTCAAGAGACTCACCTCCTAGGAAAAGATATCCACAAACTTAAGGTGAGAGGTTGGGAGAAAAACATAGACTCTGTAAACAAGCAGGGGTTTCCATCCTCATATCAGACAAAGTGGACTTCAAACCAAAGTTAGTCAGAAAGGATAAAGAGGGACATTTTATACTGTTTAAGGGAATCATACACCAACAAGACATAAAAATCATGAACATAAATGCCCCGAACAATGGAGCATCTATGTACAACAAACCCTTCTCAATTTCAAGAATCATATAGACCACAACACAATAATACTGGGTGACTTTAACACAAATCTCTCACCACTGGATAGATTCTCCAAACAAAAACTAAACAAAGAAAGTATAAAATGAAATAATGCACTCAAAGATTTAGGCTTAACAGACATATATAGAATATTCCATCCTTCTTTGAGCAAATACACTTTCTTCTCAGCAGCACATGGATCCATCTCTAAAATAGACCACAAAGCAACTCTCAGCAAATACAAAAAACCAGAAATACTACCATTCATTTTGTCAGATCATAATGGAATGAAACATAATTAAAAATAGAAGCTACTCCAACACCTAGAGACTAAATAGCATAGTATTGAATGATGACTGGATAAAAGAAGAAATCAAGAAGGAAAAAAAAATACTTAGAGTTAAATGAGAACATCGATACAAGATATCAAAATCTCTGGGACACTATGAAGTCAGTGCTAAGAGCAAATTTCATTGCATTGAATGCATACATTAAAAGAATTAAAAGTCAACATATAAATGACCTAACATTACATCTCAAAGCCCTAGAAAAAGAAGAACAAATCAACACCATAAGCAACAGAAGACAGGAAATAATTAAAATCAGAACTGAAATCAATGAAATTGAAACAAAAGAAACAATTGAAAACATTGACAAAATAAAAAGTTGATTCTTTGAAAAACTAAATAAAATTGATAAACCCTTAGCCACTCTACCAAAGAGAAAGAGAAAACTCAAATTACTAAAATTTGTGATAAAAGAGGAGATATCATGACCAGACACTACTAAAATACAGAAGATAATTAGAAACTATTTTGAAAATTTATACTCCAATAAAATAGAAAAACTCAAAGACATTGACAAATTTCTACAGACATGCAATCCACCCAAACTGAATCAGGAAGACGTACACAATTTAAACAGATCAATTTCAAGCAATGAAATAGAAGACACCATCAAAAGCCTACCAACTCAGAAAAGCCCGGGACCTGATGGATTCTCAGCCGAATTCTACAAGATCCTCAAAGAAGAATTAACCCCAATACTCCTCAAATTATTCCATGAAATAGAAAAGGAGGGAACCCTTCCAAACTTATTCTATGAGGCAAATATTGCCCTGATACCAAAACCAGACAAAAACACATCAAGGAAAGAAAACTTCAGACCAATATCCCTGATAAACATAGATGCCAAAATTCTCAATAAAATTCTGGCAAATTGCATACAAAGACATATTAAAACGATAGTGCACCATGATCAAGTGGGGTTTATCCCAAGGATGCAAGATTGTTTTGATATATGGAAATCAATAAATATAAAACATCACATCAATAGGCTTAAAGAAAAAAATCATATGATTATCTCAATAGATGCAGAAATAACATTTGACAAAATACAGCACCTCTTCAGTTCAAAACACTAGAAAAACTAGGGATAGAAGGAACATACCTCAACATTGCAAAAACTATCCATGCTAAGACCACAACCAAAATCATTCTAAATGGAGAAAAATTGAAAGCATTTCCTCTAAAAACTGGAACAAGACAGGGATGCCCTCTTTCACCACTTCTATTCAACATCGTCCTTGAAACTCTAGCCAGAGCAATCAGTCAGACAAGAAATTAAAGGAATATGAATAGGAAAAGAAGAACTCAAACTCACTATTTGTCAATGATATGATTTTCTATCTGGAAGATCCAAAAAATTCCACCAAAAAAACTTCTAGAACTAGTAAATGAATTCAGCAAAGTAGCAGGATATAAAATCAATACCCATAAATCAAATGCATTTCTGTGCATAAGTGATGATCCACTGCAAGAGAAATTAAGAAAACTACCCCATTCACAATAGCCTCAAAAAAAAACCTTGGGAATCAATCTAACAAAAGAGGTGAAAGACCTCTACAATAAAAACTATACAAAACTAAAGAAATTGAAGAAGACCTTAGAAGATGGAAAGACCTTCCATGCTCCTGGACAGACAGGACCACTGCGGCTTATTCAGGATGCAGAGACCTGTTTCTAAACCCAGATATTTTCAGCTGCTTTTCTTTATTCTCATTGACATTAAGGTTTTCTCAAGCTCAATCAACTCTCCTTTTTAGGATCATCATTCTTTCTGCTGTATACACAGAGTCCTGGGTTGGGTGTGATGGTAAAATTAGATGATAGGAGAAGGGTTGCCCTCGGTGAGCTTCCAGTTTGTGGGGAGATAACTATGGTCATAAAACTCTTCTCTCTCCACAAAGAGAAAATAAGCTGTTCCTGGGTGATTAGTAGCAGGCAAAATGCATCCGCAGTAAAAGAGAATCACTTTGAGGCCAGATGGTTCTTAAGGTTTCTTAAAGAAAGAAAAGTTTGATTTGGACCTGAGAGTATGTAAAATTTGAAATAAGCAAAGGGACAAAGAAGAAGGAATAGCAGGGTGGGGGGGCTCAGAGAGTGGCATGGAAATAGTACATACCCGGTGTGTTCAGGAAACGGTAAGATAATTGATAGAATCCACTTGCTGGTGGTAATCTTCCACCTGGACACAGACTCAGAATTTCCATGCCAGATGCCTTACAGAGCAAGGAGCAGAGAAAGGTTCTGTGGAGATGATGGAGGGAGATTTCCCATGATACAGTCACCAGCACACAAGTAAAACCCTCTGCTCAACTGATTCCTTCTCAGGGAAGTTTTACTGCTAGAGAAGCCAAGGGTCTTCTTGAGACTATGCCGCTTAGGACCTTCCCATCCAGCCTCCTCCTCACCCCTCCCTTTGTTGGATGGAAGAGAGTCTTCTTCTTCCTCTTGCTCTCTGAGCATCTTCCTGAGGGTCCCTTCTCCCTTTGGGAGATTTATAAGAACTCTTTTCATGGGGTCTGCTATTCTGCTCCCAGCTACCAAGAACATGGATGCTGTTTCCTCTATGTTATTCCATTAGTTAGGCAGAAAGAGTGCTTGCTTAGCAGAAGCGTGAGAAGTTAGGATGGAAAGTCAGATTTTATCCCACAGTGGGGAGAGTTCTAGAGTTTAAACATCACTGGCTACCATTGAGAAATTTATAAGCAGAGTGGTAACAAGATAAAGAGTTTTATATGAAAACTAATCTAGGGGTGGGGTTAGCTTCACTGACTTCTGACTTGTGTAGTCAGTCCACAGGGTCCTGGGCTCAGAAGGTTCCTACACATAGTTTAACATTCTGTTCGTGCCATCTTGAAATGCTCAATGATATTTTTAACAACAGTCTCTACATCTTCATTTTGCAACAAGTCTCAAATTCTGTAGCTGGTCCTTCCCAAATCAGACTGATGCCCAGCTTCTGGCAAAACACCTGCTACAAATATTTTTCAAAATAATTTGTGCAGAGGAAATTTAAAAGGAAAGACATCAAACTCCAAAGGATTTCACCTAAGGTCCCAGTACTAGGTAATAAGGCTTGAATCAGGGGAGACCCTGTAGAGTAGTGATCAGCTCACAGGACTCAGAGTAGGAAGATGTGGTTTCTGGGGCCCAGTCTCTCACTCCAATCAAAGATAACTATCTGAGCTTCACTTTCCTCATGGTTATTAAGGATGACCTCCAGACTCATTGGAAACTTGCCTAATAGCATGAAAATGCTTTTCAAGAGAAAAAGATAACTGTGAGTGACATTGCAAGGAAAAACTAGCCATTTGGGAACATGTGGAATGTGAGAAATAAGGAACTGGAACCCACAGAAAAGGGAAAGGAAGGGGTGGAGAAGGAACGATTTGCCCACAAGGAACTAAATAAAGGTGGGAGACAAGACCAAATCCTGCCTGAGGAGTGGCTGACCCAACCCAAGACAAGTCTCTCTCGGTGACGAATCCTCACAGAACTCTTCCTTGAATTGAGCAGTGCTTTCCCTGAATGTTAAAAAAAGACAATGGTGGTGTATGGTTACATCCGACCACCTCTTTCCCCCTTTTTTTTGAAGTCCAAGGGAATCTATGGTTTTGATTCATTTAAATTCAGCTCACCAAAATATTATACATGAAGAGATGCTGGATTTTGGAGAAGATGTGTAGGTCTTATTATAGACCATTTATCATCAGAATCCCAGAAACAGTGATGCAGAATCTACAAACCCCACAGATCTACAGTCTAAACTTAGCACCAGGACTTTGCATTTCAACATGGCCTTGAAGTTGGCAAAGGGTCCATTTCCCCCTTGAATTCCTGTTAGCTTCCAAAAGGCCTTGGAGGAGTTAACACATATTAATATGCTTGGTAAAAAAACATCTAGTAGAGAAGGCATTGGATTTGGTCTGTGGAAGGGGAGCCATGTGCCCTACTAAAGCACACTGACTATTGACAGACAGTCGTGAATCCTGCCTGGGCTTTGTTACTCAAATCAAAAGAAATTTACCAGCTATGTTGAATAGGCTGCTGATGGCAGCTCAGATACAAACAGCTCCTAATCTGAAGGGTAATCAGATCCTGATGTCACAGTACTGTGTTGGTCACACAACCACCTGTCTACTGCTGAGACTACCGATCTTGTCAGTATTTTGCACAGTTGTTTCATAAATTACCACCGTTCACTTATTTTAATCTATCACTAATAAAATTCATTAAAATAAAAATCATTTGTATTATAATAATCTTTAATCAAACCTCAAAGTATAAAAGTACCTGTAGTCTATTAAACCATCAATTAAGAAATGTCCCAGGTAATCAGCTAGTATTTTTATTCTGCACACCAGTGAAATGCCATTTACACTCTAAAAACAAACAGGAATTCTGTATTCCTTCTGGACCTTCAGTTCTATATTTCACACCAGACCATCTGGACACCATTTATTGTTTATTTCTAATGGACTTACTGCCTACTCACCTATTTATGCCCATTTCTGTTCATTCTATTATTTACTTGACTTGGAAGTGTTCTCTATTTTGGTACAATTTCAAAATGTTCTAATTAATTCTATTTATTTCTACATCTTCATCATTGGAATCAATGTAGATGGGAGATTCAAGATCAGGGTTGCAGAATGCAATTCATGAGATTTTTTTCTCAAAATTAAAATTTCCTTTCTCCATCAACACAAGATGGCAGTTGATCCTTCTCCAATTTTATCCTTTCTCTTTTCTTGCCATATAGCCTTAGCAGGCCTAAACATTTGAGTTTATATTAAAGCACATGCTGTTGTGATACTGGCCACTGCAACACACAACTCCAAGGCCTCTTCCTCACACAGAAGATGCATGGCCCAGCCTTGCCCAGGAACAACCTGCTTCATCAAGGAAATTTCAAGATTCACCAAGTTCATCATAGACCACAACCCAAAATTAATAGCCTATATGCTTAGTTCTGTATCCTCAAACCCAAAAGGACAACAATATGATTCAATGTTTTGTAAATTACTATAAGTGTGCTGCCACTAAACAACAAAATCTTCATGAAGCAGAAGACAGATGCCCTTTAATCTCAGCTTTGAGAGGCAACAGAATATTTGATCTCCAGATCAGGGAATATCTACCTCAGGAGTGCACAGTGATTTATGGGACTGGGAGGCAAAATAGTAAAATTTCTATTTTTATATTTATCTTGACCTTTTAAAATTCTGTGTTTCTTTTTAATGTACCTAGTAATGCAGGTATATAATTTATAGTTATACACACATTTGTGAGATTATAAATGTATATGCTTATAAAGTTTGGACAAGACTTATAAACAAGCATAGAGTCCTAATGGTGAACTTCTTTTTCCATAAAAACTAAAGACATGTACAAATCCCTTCCCATTATGATATCTAAAGACATTTATCTCCTTAGAGAAAAGTCGTCTGCATTTGTTGTTTTTATTTTGATTTTTTAGAACATTTGTCAGGGGAGAATATCACACATTTGAGAAAAATAACACCACCAGCTTTCCTCAGGATTTTGAATTGGAAAATAAAACTAATAGATCAGTACAAAAACAGTTAATGGAAAGCTCACCTTTGTAAATGAAGAACAGATGTTGGAGTTGCAGTGGGGACCAGAGTTTGCATGATAACCAGAGAAAGGTTATGTTGCTATAAGGATAAATAATGGTGCAAGGAAACCACCAGAATGGAAAACAGAACATAGAGTATAAATGTGACCTAAGTATATCAGGTGATGATACAAACAGGTAAAACAAAGAAAAATAGGACCAAAGTCATATCAATGCAAAATTCTGTGCTAGCCATTCTTCCCTGGGGTGCTTATGGCTGACCTAATGATACTGCTAGTGAGACGTGGGCTGTGCCAGACTTCTTGCTCAACATGTCTCTCTCTTGGTGGTTTAAGTTCAGCATTTGTATTTCATTTTCAAGAGAACATCAGTTCTTATGAAAAAATTTTGATGAATTTAAAAGAAATTTCAGGTATAATTTAAGATACTTCAACCAGTTGGTCCTAAGTTGTCTTTGCAGTCACATTCGTGTATACGCAAGGTAAGTGGCACATTTCAGTGCCTTCTTTCTGAAAATGGTCCATTCATAGAAGAGTGAGTCCAGCCTTTGGAGAACAGCCACATAATTTGATGAAACGGGATTTCAAAATGTATTTTGCCCCACTGTGTTATTCTGTATTCTGTGACACTAAGTTAGTGTCTATGCTATTCATTTTTGTCACATGTGGGCTACGCAGAGCCATAGTTCATACCATTTCATGATTTCTCCACTACTTAAACCAAGGGTGGTCAAACCCGTGGACTCATGGGCCACACCTGGCCACCATCTGTTTTTCTATGAATAGTTGTACATTTTTACACCTTTGGGGAAAAAATAAAAGCAACAATGTGCCATAATTCCTGAATACTATATGAAATTCAAATTTCAGCATGCATAAAGGAAGTTTTACTTAAATATAGCCATGCTTGGTCCTTTATGTAGTCCTTGTGGCTCCATTCACACAGTAATGGCAAAGTCAAATAGTTTTAGGACAGACTTATTGTCCCCAAATTCTAAAATAGTCACTCTCTGTCCCTTTACAGAAAAGCCCTCTGACAACCTGTGAAAGTGGTCCAAAGTCTGGGATTGCCATTTCTCACCTTCTACTTAAAAATGAGACTGCACTTACCTCTCCACAATCTATTGGATTCTTTTAGTAATTTTCCAAGGAGATAAATTCTGAATGGTTTTATTATGATTAGGTCAGAAAAGAAAGGAAGATTTATCTTATGTATCTGGAACTATTCTAATTGTCTACATGGATCACTTGTTCTAATGTCTGTCTTTACCTTAATTAATTTTAGTAGGTAATTGCGGTTGCTAATTCATTACACAATTGTACCACCCTTTGCAGCACTTGAACAAATACAACCTCAGTTGCATCTGAGCCAGACTTGCTGATTTAAGTCTTATCAAAATGAGATTCTGAACATGATAAAAGGGAATTAAATTGGCAGTGGAGACCTCTTCCCTCCCTCTGAATGCTGGCACCCCTCCCCTTTCCCAAAGCATCTGGCTAATAGCTATCTCCATGGCAGTCTAGACCAAGGACACTTCCAGAGATGCTGCCGGTGGGAAAGCACTCGGGAAACATGGCTCTTCACGTTCCACCCGATCTATCAAGATAGTGGACTTTTACACAGTAACTCTGTCTGTTCACAAAAAACTCACAAAGCACATAAAACGACAAGAAAACTGATGAGGTGGGATTGGACCAGCAGCTGGAAGAGCCCTAGGATCTGTGCCTTTTCTTTCTTAGGATTTTTCTTTCCCCTTTGATGTGTCTCTTCCTGGAATGTCCTCTTGCCTATTTTTCCTGGCCAATTGCTTCTCCAGGACTGTGTTCACATCTCTAGCATAATTATGCCCTCTCTCTGTTCTTCTCAAGCCTTTTCCATAATGCCTATATTAAAACATTTGTATTTTATATCACAGCTACTTTTTGTTTTGTCTTGTTTTGATCATATGGTTATCTTCAGTAGGGTAACTGGTTTCCTAGAGGAATATCTATGTTCTTCGCATCTTCTGTCCTAGCACCAACCCAGGGTTTGTTGCTTTGTGATTGCTCAATTAAAAGAAGTTGAACTGAAGTAACTTTTCTATTCTACTATTTTAATATAGCATATATTTAAATAGCAATGATTTAAATGTTTAGAAATCTCTCATCATTTGCACTTGGGAGATACTGATTTTGACTTCACTCAAAACCAATATTCAGGCATAAAATAAATTTATCTATCTCAACGAAGCAATTTATTTTGAAAAGTTGAAATTTTCCTCGTAGTACCATCAGGATTAATGATTAACAAGAAAAACAGTCCTCTCCACCCCGCCGCTCCCAGTCTGACTTGCAGGAGTAGCCTAGATGTGCGCCACGTCAACTCCTCAGAATCCCTCTCAGTTCTGTCTAGGGACACGTCTTCCTTCTGTGCTGTGCAGTTCTGGAGACAAGTAGAGCTTGCCCACCACCTCTGTTCCCAGGCCAGTGCTGCCTAGGAGACACCAAGCAGACCCCTTTCTCCAGCCTTCGAGTCTCCAGCACAGGATATGAGCACCTGACGGATGCTCTCTGCCACCGTGAGCCCAGGCTCTTCAAGCTTCCCGGCAGGTGACCCCCTGGTGAGCTCCTGACCCTGAACTTCTGACCTCCTTTAGTGTCTGCTCACTTTCCAGACCCACACCTCCAGCCTCGTTCTGACTCTCCAGCATCATCTTTCCAGCAAATTCCTTTCCTTATGAGATGACAGGTGTTGCTTTATCTAGTTTACAATAAAAATTTTGACAGCTAAAGGAAATACCAGACAAGACTCTAGAAATTAAGCTCAAATTGAGCTCAAATTTTTTTGGGAAAAAAAAATGAATTTTGTGAATAATAATTCTCATTATCACTGTTATTGTAGTTTATATGTAGAGACCCTTTACTGTGTAGCCTTTCAGCATCTCAGCGACTCTATGAAGAAAAGGAGGGGCCATCCTTCTCTTCTCAGGAATAACAAAACAAAGGTGGAGTGAAGGTTTATCAGGGCTTCATGTCACAGGCTGGTTGGTGAAGGAGCTTGGTTCCAATCTAGGCCTTCTGTCTTTATATCCTTCACACTCATAATAGTAACAATACTGGTGTGCTTATTCTTATCATCATGAATAACAATACCTAATTTTTACTGTGCACTTATTATGTACCATGCTTCAATCATTTATTCTCCACAATCATAAAGTACAGTTTAACTTGCTGAAATATAATCATTATGTTACAGATAAGGAAACTGCAAAATAATGAGATTAAGTGATTGGCCAATCTCTCACAGCTAGAAATCAGTAGGACTAAAATTTGTAACCAAGCAGCCTCAGGCCACACATTCCCCATTCCCCACTCCCCATTAAGGCCTCTCTGAAAGAGTTTTGGGTTTGCAAGAGACTCAAGCTTCAAATCTACCACTTGCATGAATTAGCTATGTGATTCTGATGGCAACTGAGTTTCTTCTTCTATAAGATGGTAACAATATTAACAAACATCCAACATTGCTTTACCAGGGCTTTTATGAATGGAAATTTAAGCAATTTAAAAGTGCTTTGAAAACTACTGTTCATGTGTACAGTTGTTAAATTTTTTTAAGCCTGTATTTTTAGAAATTTGAAAGATTTTGCCATGCTATTTATTTTTATGGTAGTGGGGTACCTTAAAAAATGCATGCATGATTGAGACCCACCTACAAAACACCACTGAGCACCCTCAAGAGAGCTAGGATGAAGTTTTCCTTACCCCAGCATGCCTGTGGGAAGTTTCAAAAGAGTTCTTCCAAAAAGCAAAAATTGAAGGGAAAGTTGATGTGTATCATGTAGATTTACATCAGTTCTCAGCTAGGGTGATGTTACATTACAGAGAATTTTAGGCAGCTTCTGGAACATTTTTGGTTGTCACAAGTAAATGTGTGTAGGGGGTGACTGACATTCAGTCATCTAAGCTGTTAAACATTCTAGAGTGCATAGAATAACCTCCACAACAAAGAATTTTCCAGCCCCAAATGGTGATAATGCTGGGATTGAGAATGCATGATTGATCTTTTGCATCATTGTTACCTAGAACTTTTTTCCAAAAGAGGCTTTTGGCTGAGCACAGTATATTTCTGTGATGCTTTGTGCTTTTTCCTGAAGTGGCATCTGGATATTTTAAAGGACACATATTTGCTTTGGGCCACATGTGGATAATTAGGAATTACCCAACATAATTGCTTTTATGCAAGGTTTCTGGTCCAAATGACTAGATATAAATGTTACAAATGAATCACTTGATACATGATATCAAATTTTAATTAGGCAAAATTGAAAGGAAAGTCAAATAGGAAAATTATTTTTTCTTTCTCAAACTTCAGAACAAACAAACAAAAAATTCAGTAATTATTCCAATATGTAGGGCAAAAGCATATAAGATGAAAGGAGAGAAATGAAAATATTTTCCATATTTATTCCTGAAATGCAAGTTACAGGAAAGTAGAGCTCAATGAAAAACAAGATTTTTTTTCCCAATCCAAGGGCAACCTTCTGTATTCTGAATCCCAGTTTATTCTCTAGTACATACAATTCAAATGACCATTTTTCTAGTGGAAGCTCAAAGACACTGGATATCAATGAACCCACTGTTTTCTTCACTCACATCCAATGGCGTTGCCGCTGTCCTTGGTCCTGAGCCTCCCTCCTTATTCCCAGTGACAGGGGTTTTTCCCAAGACCTCTTCCAGTTCTGGTGTGCCTTGAGTTAACACCTGCAGTTATTTAGACCATCAGTTTGTACCTCCTAAGGTTGGGCACCCAGAAATATCTCCAAATACAGATAGAATGAGCTCAGTTTACTTAGGTGCACTTACCTTCCTGGACACAAACTGGAATAAAATATTTTTTTCAAAACATCAAAGTCCATAATTGTATCATGTAAGTGTCCATATAAGCATTAACATCAGCTTTAACAGATATGAAAGTTATGAAATTAACTTCTTCACTATGCTTTCATATCTTCATAATGTTAGACCTATAAAATGAGTTGAAATATTCTGAAGACATCCTGGAGAGGAAAAACTTAGTACATTCTTAAAAAAACTAAATCCTAACATTAACAAATTTTACAGTAAGGAAAATAGAGTGTAATCCAATATTTCAAGCTTAACTTGTTTTTAAATAAGATTTTACCAGTCATGGTCTGCAGGCCTGTGATCCCAGCAACTCAGGAGGCTGAAGAAAGAGGATAGCAACTTCAAGGCCAGCTAGTGTGGCTTTGTCTCAATATAAAAACTTAAAAAGGGCTGGAGATGTAGCCCAATGGTAAAGTACCCCTGGGTTGAATAGCAAGTACTGAAAAAAAAATTGCAAAACAAAATTACTTTTTAAAAAAAAATATTACCATCTTTATAGTTAGATAAAAAAAAAACCTCCAATAGCTGTCTCCTGGCTCTGTGGAATTGTTCTGTAGAATAATATGATATTTAGGAATATGAGCTCTGCATGAGGACTGCTTGGCATTCCAGTCCACCTCTGCCATTTCTTAGCTATGTGCTCTTGGATGTATTTTAATCTCCATTATCTTAGTTTTGTTGAGTGCAAAAAGAGGATAAGAATAGTAACTCACAAGATTGTTGGGAGAACCTAATTGGATCATCCATGAAAAGTGCACAGAACAATGCCAGACCCATAGCCTTTAATAATACTATTCATCATCGTTATTGTCATTACCACTAATAGCATTCATATTCATATTCCTTCCTGTAGACCTTTGCCCCAGCCACTGACATTCCTTGGGATGCTCTTTAGACTCTACTATCTACATCCAGTGATTACCATAGTATCCCTAACTTTGGTCAAATGGGACATTTAAAATGTTTATTTCAACTTCAACAAGGGAACAGATTCCTTTTTAATTCCACATATACAAGAAAAATCAGCTATCAGCTTTTAGTAGGCTAAATTGGTGGTCAAGTCCAGACCCATCTTTTATGGTCTTCTCCCTCCTCCTTCTCCTTCTCCTTGTTTTTCTTCTTCTTTCTTCTTCCTCCTCCTCCTTCTTCTCTCTTTCTATCTCTCTCTTTTTTTCTCTCTCTTACCTTCCAGTCACCTCCATCTGAATAAAATCATATCATTGTTCTCACCCTATGCCCCAATGCCCTCTGAAGTAGTTCAAGCCTTAAAGTCTAGAAGCACACTCACCCCAAACCCCATCAAGAGAAGATACTTTTCACCCTATTTCTATGTTATGACCCCAAATTTGTCTTTCTAGATAATTGATGATAAAAATCACTCAGTGTTATGGGAATTACCATAGTAGATATTCTATCTTTGCCTCAAAAGTACAAGCAATATTTCCAATTAAAAATTCTTACTCTCCAACTTAAGGCAATACTAAACATAAATGAAAATGATAAGATAGATCCACTTTAAGGAAAGGTGTACCTCAAATTCCAAGCTGTTACTCCTCATTATCTGGAATTCAAGACCTCAATAGAGTCTGCTGCATTTAAATGCGGATGCTAGCTGATCCTACTAGGCTCTCATTATCCCAACCTAGAACCTGAATAAATTTGTGTAACAAGGGTAAATGTATATAACATAGTTCAAAGTTGGCATATTTCCTACGATATGAATCATTCTCTCTTCTATTATCTCCTTATTAGACAAGAAGAAATGCTAATCTATTTGTCAATGCTGGCATACTACAATATCAAAATCTGAAAAGCACACCAAAAATAAATTTTAAAAAGAAGAGATCTGTAAAAAAAAAATACATACTCCCTGCCATGGGCAGCCACAGTGAGGAGCCCAGGACAAGCTGCTCGAATCCCCCAAGTTCGAGCACAGGTCTACTGCAAGAAACCCCAGCTGTGAACACAGGTCCACCGGGACATCAGGCCCACCATCTCTAGCACCAAGTACAGGCCTGTGCCCAGTCCCTGGTCTAGTTCCCAGGCCTGTGCCCATGCGGTGACTGACCATTTATCAGCACCAGGTTGCCTTTGCCCACTAGCATTGATTAATCCTGACCTGGAGGCAGTGGAACAGCACCCTTCTTGGGACACTGCATTATCAAGCACCTCTCAGGCATCTGACTGCTGAAAAATAGGACTTTTGAACAGTACTGTATAATTTTATTGCAAAACAATTTAAAATAGTAGTATTATTATGATTATTCCTATTATACCTACTATATTCCCACTTTTTCTTTTATTAATATTCTTACCACCCTATCATCCTCTTATATATCTGTTTCTTTGGAGACTCTCTCTTTTCTCATGCTAACAACCTATTTCTTTTAATTCTGCTTTCATTATTCATATGATATAGTACTTCTATAGACTCACTTCCTATCTCATTAATGTTATATTCTACACCCCTCCTCATCCTCTTTTTCCACCATTTGAAATCGGGGTCCGTATTGAAAACCTATTGGCTATACTGTAGATAATAATTTGAACTCATCTCTGTGTCTTTTGACAACACAGTTAATATCTAAATAGGGTCTATATGGATTAAGGATGCATATTGTTTATATGGTGTACTGCTAATATTAATCTCTTCAAGGTGAGGTATTGAAAACCTGCAGGGACACTCTAAGTCTTTACAGGGAAACTGCAATACCTCTGATTGGCACTACTAGATGGGAAGATACATGAGCAACATGAGAAAATAAGGGAAGAAAGGTCCCAAACAAACCTAGATGCTACATAAATAGAACCCAATAACAACATGGTAGAAGGAATGTCAGAAAGGGAGTTTAGAATGTACATAATTAAAATGATCTAAGAAGCAAACGATGATATAAGAGAGCAAATGCAGGCAATGAATGACCACACCAATAATCAGCTAAAAGAGCAATTGCAGGAAGAAAAAAAATCATTTCAATAAAGAGATAGAGATTCTGAAAAACAAAAACAAAAAAAACAGAAATCCATGAAATGAAGGAAACAATAAACCAAATTAAAAACTCAATAGAAAGCATAACCAACAGGCTAGATCACTTGGAAGACAGAATCTTAGACAATGAAGACAAAATATTTATTCTTGAAAACAAAGTCAACCAAATAGAGAAGATAATAAGGAATCATGAATGGAAAGTCAAAGAATTATGGGACATCATGAAAAGACCAAATTTAGAAATATTGGGAATGAGGAAGGCACAGAAATACAAACAAAAGGAATGAATAGTCTTTTCAATGAAATAATATCAGAAAATTTCCCAAGCCTGATGAATGAGATGGAAAATCAAATACAAGAGGCTAACAGGACACCAAATGCACAAAATTACAACAGATCTACACTGAGGCACATTTTAATGAAAATACCTAACCTACAAAATAAAGACAGAATTCTAAAGACTGTGAGAGAAAAGCATCAGATTACATACAGGAGGAAACCAATACAGATATCAGCAGACTTCTCAGCCCAGACCCTAAAAGCAAGAAGGGCCTGGAACAGCATATTTCAAACTCTGAAAGAAAATGAATGCCAACCAAGAATCTTATACTCAGCAAGACTTACCTTCAGATTTGATGATGAAATAAAATCTTTCCATGATAAACAAAAGCTAAAAGAAATCACAAATAGAAAGCCTGCACTACAGAACATTCTCAGCAAAATATTCCAAAAGGAAGAAATGAAAAACAACAATGTAAGTCAATGTAATGTAAAGGAAGGAATTACCCTAAAGGAATAGCCAACTAAAGAACAAACCAAGTCAAGTTAAAAGCCAAAAATAAGCCAAAATGACCGGGAATACAAGTCATATCTCAATAATAACCCTGAATGTCAACAGCCTAAACTCATCAATCAAAAGACACAGACTGGCAGATTGGATTAAAAAGAAAGACCCAACAATATACTGCCCTCAAGAGACTCATCTCATAGAAAAGGACATCCACAGACTAAAGGTGAAAGGATGGGGAAAAACATACCACACACAAGAACTCAGTTAAAAAGCAGGAGTTTCCATTCTCATTTTAGATAAGAGATTTCAAGCCAAAGTTCATCAGAAGGGATAAAGAAGGTCATTTCATACTGCTTAAGGGAAGCATAAAGCAGCAAGACATAATGATCATAAATATTTATGTCCTTCTAAATTCCAAGAACCAAATAGACCAAAACACAATAATACTAGGAGACTTTAATACACCTCTCTCACCATTGGACAGATCTTCCAAACAAAAATTGAACAAAGAAACCATAGATCTCAATGGCACAATCAATAATTTAGATTTTACAGACATATATAGAATATTCCATTCATCAATGAATGAATACACTTTCTTCTCAGCAGCACATGGATCCTTCTTGAAAATAGACCACATGTTATGCCACAAAGCTACTCTTAGAAAATACAAAATTATGATAGAAATACTACCTTGTATTCTATCAGATCATAATGGAATGAAATTAGAAATCAATAATAAAATTAAAAAGAAGCTACTCCAACACCTGGAGATTAAACAATAACTATTTAATGATGCATAGATAACAGAAGACATCAGGGGGGAAATAAAAAAAAATTCGTAGAGGTAAATAAGAACAATGATGCAGCACATAAATATCTCTAGTACAATATGAAAGCAGTACTAAGAGGAAAATTCATTGCAAGGAGTGCATTCAATAAAAGAATGAAAATTCAACAAATAAATGACCTCACATTACAGCTCAAAGCCCCAGAAAAATAAGAACAGATTAACACCAATAGTAGTAGAAGACAGGAAATAATTAAAATCAGAGCTGAAGTCAATGAAATTGAAACAAAAGAAACTATTCAAAAAATTGACAAACAAAAAGCTGTATCTTTGAAAAAAAAGCAAAATTGATAAACCCTTAGCCACACTAACAAAGAGAAGAGGAGAAAAAAATTCAAATTACTAAAATTCGAGATGAAAAAGGAACAATCATGACAGACACTATTGAAATACAAAACATAATTAGAAACTATTTTGAAAATCCATACTCCAACAAAATAGAAAATCTCAAAGACATGGACAGGTTTCTAGAGACATATGATTCACCCAAACTGAATCTGGAGGATATACACAATTTAAATAGACCAATTTCAAGCAATGAAAGAGAAGAAGTCATCATGAGCCTACCTACCAAGAAAAGGATAGGGCCAAATGGATTCTCAGCAGAGTTCTATAAGACCTTCAAAGAAGAACTCATTCCAATACTCCTCAAAGTATTCCATGAAATAGAAGATGAGGGAACCCTTCCAAACTCATGAAGCTAATATCACCCTGATACCAAAAACCAGACAAAGACACATCGAGGAAAGAAAATCTCAGACCAATATCCCTAATGAACATAGATGCAAAAATTCTTAACAAAATTTTAGCAAACTGCATACAAAAACATATTTAAAAAATAGTGCACCATGATCAAGTGGGTTTCATCCCAGGGATGCAAGATTGGTTCAATATCCAGAAATCTCAAAATGTAATTCACCACATCAACAGACTTAAAGTTAAGAATCACATGATTATTTCAGTAGATGCAGAAAAAGCATTTGATAAAATACAGCACCGCTTCATGCTCAAAACACTAGAAAAAATAGGGATAGTAGGAATGTTCCTTAACATTGTAAAGGCTATCTATGCTAAGCCCACAGCCAACATCATTCTAAATGAAGAAAAATTGAAAGCATTCCCCTGAAAATTGGAACAAGGCAGGGATGCCCTCTTTCACCACTTCTATTCACCATCGTCCTTGAAATTCTAGCCAGAGCAATTAGACAGACTAAAGAAATAAAAGGGATATGAATAGGAAAAGAAGAACTTAAACTATCACTATTTGCAGATGATATGATTCTATATTTAGAGGAGCCAAAAAATTCTACCAGAAAACTCCCAGAACTCATAAATGAATTCAGTAAAGTAGCAGGATATAAAATCATCTCATAAATCTAATGCATTCTTATTCATAAATGATGAATCCTCTGAAAGAGAAATTAGGAAAACTACCCCAGTCACAATGGCCTCAAAAAAATAAAATACCTGGGAGTCCATTTAACAAAAGAGGTGAAAGACCTCTACAATGAGAACTACAGAACACTAACGAAAGAAATTAAAGAAAACCTTAGAAGATGGAAAGATCTCCCACGTTCTTGGATAGGCAGAATTAATATTGTCAAAATGGCCATACTACCAAAAATGCTATACAAATTCAATGAAATTTCAATTAAAATCACAATGACATTCCTCATAGAAATAGAGAAAGCAATTATGAAATTCATTTGGAAGAATAAGAGACCCAGAATAGCTAAAGCAATCCTCAGCAGGAAGAGTGAAGCAGGTGATATCACAATACCAGACCTTCAACTATACTACAGAGCAATAGTAACAAAAACTGCATGGTATTGGCACCAAAATAGGCAGGTAGACCAATGGTACAGGTTAGAGGACACAGAGATAAACCCACATAAACAAAGTTATTTCATATTTGACAAAGGAGCCAAAAACATACAGTGGAGAAAAGATAACCTCTTCAACAAATGGTGCTGGGAGAACTGGAAATTCATATGCAGCAAATTGAAACTAAACCCCTATCTCTCACCCTGCACAAAACAACTCAAAATGGATCAAGGACCTAGGAATTAGCCCAGAGACCCTGCACCTAATAGAAGAAAAAGTAGGTCCAAATCTGCATCATGTCGGCTTAGAACCAGACTTCCTTAACACAAGAAATAACAGCAGGAATCAATAATTGGGATAGATTGAAACTAAAAATCTTTTTCTCAGCAAAGGAAACAATCAGCAATGTGAAGAGAGATCCTACAGAGTGGGAGAAAATCTTTGCCACACACACTTCAGAAAAAGCACTAATCTCCAGAATCTATAAAGAACTCAAAAAACTTTACACCAAGAATACAAATAACCCAATAAATAAATGGGTTAAGGAAATGAGCAGACACTTCACAGAAGAGGATCTACAAGCAATCAACAGATATATGAAAAGTGTTCAACATCCCTAGTAATAAGAGAAATGCAAATCAAAACTACCCTAAGATTTCATCTCACCCAAATTAGAATGTCTATTATCAAGAATACAAGCAACAATAGGTGTTGGCGAGGATGTGGGGAAAAGGGTACACTCATATGTTGCTGGTGGGGTTGCAAATGGGTGCAGCCAATCTGGAAAGCAGTATAGAGATTCCTTAGAAAACTCAGAATGGCACCACCATTTAACCCAGTTATTCCACTCCTTGGCCTATTCCCAAAGGACTGAAAATCAGCATACTCCAGTGATGCAGCCACATCTATGTTTATAACAGCCCAATTCACAATAGCTAGATTGTGGAACCAACCTAGATGTCCTTCAATTGATGATGGATAAAGAAACTGTGGTATATATACACAATGGAATATTATTCAGTCATAAAGAATAATAAAATTACAACATTTGCAGGTAAATGGATGGAGTTGTAGAATATAAGTGAAATAAGCCAATCCCAAAAAACCAAAGGCTGAATGATTTCTCTGATAAGTGGCTGATGACACATAATGGGGGCGCAGGGAAGTAGGGGAAGAATGGAGAAAGGATGGATTATATAGAGAAAAATGAGGGGTGGGGAGGGGGCAGGGAAGGAAAGATAACAGAATGAGACAAACATCATTACCCTATGCATATGTATGAATATGCAAGTTGTATGATTCTACTTTGTGTACAACCAGAAAAATGATAGTTGTACTCCATTTGTGTACAATGAACTAAAATTAAAAAAAAATAGATCCCCAGTGTTTTTTGTCTGTAGTTACACTGCATAATTTTTTTTTATTTATTTAATTTTGAATCATTGAACACAAATGGAGTACAGCTATTGTTTCTCTGGTTGTACACAAAGTAGAGTCACCCCATCTGTGCATTCATACATGTACACAGGGCAATGGTGTCTGTCACACATTCTGTTATTATTACCCCCCTACCTCGACTCCACCCCTCCCTTCCCTCTATGCTATCTAGCCCTCCTCCATTCATACCCTCACCCCCGCATTATGCATCATCATTCACTTATCAGAGAGACCATTCGGCCCTTGGATTTTGGGGATTGGCTAATCTCACTTAGCATAACAGTCTCCAACATCATCCATTTACCTACAAATGCCAAAATTTTATTCTTCTTTATGGCTGAGTAATATTCCAATGTGTATATAATACCACAGTTTCTTTATCCATTCATCTATTGAAGGACATCTAGGTTGGTTCCACAATCTTGCTATTGTGAATTGGGCAGCTATGAACATTGATGTGGCTGCATTGTGTAGTAAATTGCCATCTCCTTTCAAATAAAAAGCTAATCAAATACGATATCTTATAATATGTGTTCCAGTTCTTCTAAAAGCCTTCTTCCATTTCCTAAGAGTATAAAGAATTAACTCATCATAACATCTAAAGCTAAAATACACTTGATTTAAAAGTCTCTCTAGGCCAAGTGCAGTGGTACACACCTGTAATCCCAGTGACTCAGGAGGCTGAGACAGGAGGATTGTGAGTTCAAAGCCAGCCTCAGCAAAAGTGAGGCACTAAAGCAACTCAGTGAGACCCTGCTTCTAAACAAAATACAAAATAGGGCTGGGGATGTGGCTCAGTGGCAAGTGCCCCTGGGTTCAATCCCTGGTACCTCGCACCAAAAAAAAAAAAAAAAATGTCTCTCTAGATTTTTTTATTTTTCAGAATATATCTTTGATCAGACTTTTTCAAAATTGTTTAGATTTATGCCTCGCTTTGGATACTTCAATCTGATTAATAAAATCCATTGATCTATGAATGGATATGGAAAGGTCCTTTTTCATTAAGACTAGAAAAATACACAGCACTTAGATAATTATTTAAATGATGTTTTTCAATGGTTAAATGATAGAACTAATTTGTACCCATGTGTGCCTGATCCATCAGGCATGCATAATTAGGGATTTCAGCAGAAATCGTCGCCACTGCAAACCTTCTGCTCTCCCCTGGGCCAAGCAACTCCTAGGACTCCATCTCTTGAGCAAGTGGGTGGATTGGCCAGCTGAGAGCTACTGAGTCAGATGAGAAGAGAGGATTCAGATCCCTGGGAAGGAGCACAAAACAAGTAGAACAGATGCACACACAGATGGAGAAATAAAGGATGGGCAGGGACCAAAGTCTTTAGAGGACTTTAAGGTTTTTGGGCACAAGAAGCCAATTGAATCCAGGGTTAGATAAAGGAACTACAGAATAGAAGCATGCCCTGTGTGACTGTGGGCAGGTCACACTGCCCACACAGCCTCTACCTTCTCAAATACAAAGTAAAGAAGTTTGGGTACATGAACTGTGCACATTCGTTTAGTTCTAGGTTTAATCAATTACACAAACCACCTCTTGCCCTTATTTGCAGTACAAGACTGTCAACCATATTAGTTAGCAGAAAAAAATAGTGAAATACAGAGGTTTTTTTAAAAATCTCCTTTAATGGGCATGGACTCTCATGGTGTGGTGTATTCATGCCTGCAACTTCATTTTATGTTTTAAGTGTACTATATTTTAGATTAACAAGTTTATTTCAGGGTTCAATTTAAGATAAGAGATGGTGACTCAGTAAGAAAATTTTAAAAGAATGAACAAATGTGTTTATATCAGAATCTCATAGGGTATCATAAAAACCCATAAATTATAAGCAATGTTAGCTTCAAAGCCCTTGACCTTCAAATGTTGCCTTTTCTGTGGTGATAAAATAAAATCCACTTATGATTTGGATCAGCCACCATTTCTTGAAGCATCTGGCCATTACCATTTCATTAGTAGAAAGTAGAAATGAAGACAATTGATAAAAGGCTTTGCATGAAAAGCTATGTGTATGTTCTATTGCCCATAATTTCAGTGTAAAGATAATGATTTCAAGATCATAAAGTAGAGGTACGAATGACATCGATGTAGGTGGAAGGAAATTATAGAATCATACCATTGGTTCAAACTTGATTTATTATTTGACCAATATTTGATTCATCTAGCTATCTTCTGTCCTGGGATTATAGGACTTACTTTAATTTGCACCACTTAAAGAACAAAGGAGAGTTTTCCACATTCATAATATTTCTTGTAGAATTACAATTATTTTTCCCCCTGAGTCTCAATTTGATACAAATTATTCAGAGCAATTTAGATCATACCAACAGTTGGTTTTTATAAGCCATATCCAAGTCAGTCATGTAGAACCCCAGGCTCCTTAAGGTCCATTACTGAGAAAAAAAGATCTGTCTTCTTCTTTCTACTCTTTCATGGAAATTTGCATATTACTACTTGAATTACCTTGACATTGCACTTTATGTTATTCAAACTCTTATCATTTGGCATGTGACCTAAGTTGTCTGACTGATCCCAGTACTTCATTTTTATGAATGTCAGAATATCATTTGTTAAAGGAAATCGTGTTTTTATTACCTGGTTCCAACAAATGAAGTGGTTGCAAAAGTGTTACGTGGAAGGGCTAGGCACTGATAAAATTCATTTTCTGGAAGGAATGAAAGCTTCATAATAAGTCATTTCTCCTTTACTGCTATGAGGGCCTGAGTCGCATACCCAAGCAAGGGGAGAGCCTATCACAAGGCAAATTATTTCCTGAAAACTCACAGTGCTGCCGTCAAATGTAAGCAAAAGGGCCAGAGTCTAAAAAGGCAAACATATTTCAATCAAACAATGTTCTTATGTTTCAACAGCTATATTTCTGAACTAATAAGTTTGCTTTTCTCAAGCTGTTCATCAGTGTTCCTGTGGATTAATCTAAAAGAAACTACAAGCAAAATGCTCATATATTTAATCTAAGTCTACAAAATGCCGTTTAACTTAATCATCAAATAAACGTCTATCAGATGAATATTTAGATCCCAGAGACATTTATGAATAAGGTTTTCGAATGTGTCCTCTGCATAGGTTTTGGGGAAATCTATTTCCTACCCTTTGCCTGACCTTCCTTTTAGCACCAGACTTCTTCCACAGATAACTACTTTTATAACCTGTGAATGTTCCTTTTAATCACTGCAACAGAATTTCCTTTCAAAATACCCTTCTCTGACATTGCTTCCAGAAAAAAAAGGTGCCATGTTAGATGAGGCATAAAGAGGGAGAATTCTTTTGAAAATTCTTCAAACACAGAATACCTTTAGAAGTTCTATCCAAATGTAAAATAAAATAATTATAGATATGCCACATCATATTCTCCAGTCATCTTTCTCCTAATTAGCAAAGTCCTTCCCCTCAGGTGCTACTGAAGGAGAAAACATTAAATTATTCGTTGAAATAGCAAACACACCAGAGGGAAGCCATTCACGAAGGTCAGAATCTTTTATCGGTAGACATTGCGATTACCAAGAGGAAGAGGGGAATAAAGGTTATGGGGTGTCTCTCCCTTGACGTTGAAACCATTAGATAATTTCCAATAAAAGGATGAATTTGGCCAACTGAACTTGGCCATGTGCACAAACAAGCCAAGATATTTCTATGTACAAATGCATCTACAGATCTCCAGTCATACACACCTGTTCTGGAAGCCAAATCATGTCCTTATGACTTTGCACCATGTTGATCCCCTTCAACTAATGGGTTCATTTGAAACAAATTGGACAGTATCTTAGCAACAGAATTCACCTAACAGGCTCATCACAGTCAAACAGAAAATCCTCCCCGTTCAGTCTTCCATAAGACTAATCAGATTTCACTCAACAGCATTATCCAAAGGTCTCCCAGGCATCCAGAGTCCGACTCCCCATTTATACAAGATGGGACAGGGGATGATTTTGCACAATAGTTCTTGCAAAGCCACATATCTTGATCATGAATCATTTTATCAACATTCACTACACAAAATTTTTAATTTTCTGGGATTAATCAGAGACATAGTTAGCTGGGACACTTTTGTCAGCCAACTCTGGAGACTCTGGGCTTTAATTAGTTTTTCAAATGCTAACCAACCTCTGGAGCATGTAGTCCTGATTAGAGTTCTACAGACGTTAATTGGATCCTGGGTAGAGAGCAGATTCCGTGGCTGCCTCTGTGGCTGTGTGTATTTCACGTTCATACCAAAGCAATTCAGAATGAACCACAGCCATTTCCAAGGAAGATCTGGTCCAGGAAATGTGAATTAAGAGTAACTGAATCAGTTTGCTTCTCCCCAAAATATCCACTACTCCAATTATTGGAAATGGTATATAGGAATAACCAATAAATATTGAATTGAATTGAATTGAATATTGAATATTGAATTGACTCAACTCAGAAAGAGCACGGTCTCCTCACATTCCTATAGTTGCCAAATTCAGACCATAGCAACCAAAGTGGAACCTGATTTGTTGTTAAAACAGTTCATTGCCACGGCCCCAGGACCCCGCAGTCAGGTTCAGATAGCAGGGGCATTACCCCTGTGAGTACTCTGAAGACAGCCTTTATCCCAGCCCTCAGAGTCCCTCTAAGTAAGATTTCACTTTTAGAAATATCAAATGCATTCTGATCATAAACCCCCAAATGCCTTATATTTCCTTTGCCCTTATTTTTTATCTGCTCCTTGAAAGAAATATTTTTCAAAAATTGCCCAAGTCCTGCTTACAAAAGGGAAAAAACAAATGTTTTTGAGGAGAGAAAACTTATCCACATTTGACAGCTCTTGCCATGAGGATGTTCAGGAATCTGGAACAACCTCCCTCCAAAGCTCACTGACTTTTATTGTTGGCAGAACCATGGAATGGTAGCATATCCTCGGTGCTTAGCTTGCTGGGACTTTTCTACTCAGCTCCCACACTAAGCCGGGAAGCCTGCTGATCACGGGTTCCCTGCCAGATCATCCATCTCATGGCTAACCTCTTCAGCTTTAGTTTTCATAACAACTACTGAGAAGGGCCATGACGGGGGACAAGAGCTTCTTTAATTGCTCATATTGAGAAGAAAAAGAGATTAAATTTACTCCACCCTCTTGGTGCTTAGCAGCCAAAGCAATTTGATACCAACATTGGCATTAGCAGAATCTGATGTTTAGTTTCAAGCCAAGAAACACCTAGCAGTACCATGTGATCTTTGGCCACACCACGGCTCTGCTGCCATGAGCTTCCTTCCCACCTTGCTTGAAAAGATCACTGATATCCCCCTCCGACTTCAGCTCACATGATTCTCTACGCTAGTACTTGTGTTGAGTGACAATGTTGGAGTAAAATTGTGGGTGTGTGATTCTCTCTCCCAAGCTCATGTAAGTCTTTAAAAGCAAATGCTTCACAACTGCATCCTTAGCACCTAGCACTGTGACAGGACAGCTGTCAGAATCCCTGGTTCCAGCAGTCCTTTAGGCTCATGCGGTGATTCTTCTCCCTGAATGAGAAGTTCTCTGTCCACCAAGTTTTCCCTGTGACTCCTTTGCCACAAAGGATATGAAAGCCAGGCTGTGAATTCATCAGGAGCAGGAAAAGAATGGCATCTCACACGTGATCCAATCATCAGATATAACACAAACAGGACCCAGCGTTGGTGGTTTTCAATGCTGTATATTTAAGTGGTGAGAACAAAGCTAGGAAGACTAGAAATGGGTGGCCTTCCCACCAGGCAAGGAAAGCTTGACTGTTTGGACAAGAAGGTCGGCAGAGCAGGGATGGCACCAGATTCACACTGTGCCTTGAATTGGCCCTAGCATTAAGATAGCAATAGAAAAATTTAAAAGCAAATGAAACAACCAACTTCAAAAACAAAAGGGAAGATGGACAGTGTAACAAAATAAAATTTCCTAATGTAAGAAGAGAGTGT
This sequence comes from Glaucomys volans, assembly GCA_020662805.1. Lineage (NCBI taxonomy): Eukaryota > Metazoa > Chordata > Mammalia > Rodentia > Sciuridae > Glaucomys > Glaucomys volans. The sequence goes on along the minus strand of JAJEJO010050676.1, from coordinate 64,082 downwards.
AAATCACTATGGTTAACATAAGACAGTTTCCCAACTCTGCCAATATTCAAATAATGGATCAGCAATCAGCCATCCAACTAATTATACTACAAATTTCAACTATAGTATAAGTGTGGTTGGACAGATAGATAATCTGCTTGCACTTCAAAATACATGGGGGGATCAGTTTAATTATATGGACTAAGAAAGCAAAGTTGCTTGAAATTAAATACCTAATTATGTACTTAATCCATGCTCCAGGGGCCAAGCAACACTGAATGTGATATGGGTGCCTGCTTTCATCCTTTGGCCTCATGTGTTTTCCCTTTCAGTTCTTAACTGTCAAAAGAATAAGATGAAAGAAAAAGGCTGGCCTGTATTAGTCTAATCTCTATATGTTAAAAATCTAAAAGGGTTAGGGTTAGAGTACATTGTGAAAGAAAATATATATTCCCTACTGTATAATTACATCAAAATGGGCTCTACTGTCATGTATAATTAAAAAGAACCAATAAAAAAATTAACTAAAAAAATATCTAAAAGGGTAAAGAAATCACAATTTTAGAACAGAAAAAAGAGGAGTGGCTTTTTTAAAAAAGCTATTTTGTTTGAAGACATAAACATTAGCAAATAGAGAAATTAGCCATTTAAAAAACCATTTCACATTCAAGGCATTAAGAGGTGATGTTAACATGGTGCAGTTTCTACTTTGCAGTAATGACAATTAAGACGAAAGATGGGGGTCAGCCTTCTCTCAGCTGTTACGATTGTACAAGGTGTAGGGTTGTCAGATAAAATAAGGATACTCAGTTAAATTTGAATTACACATAAATACTTATTTTTCAGTATGTTTTAGTCAGCTTTCTCACTGCTGTGACTAAATGATCTGACCAGCACAATTACAGAGGAAGAAAGGTTTATTTGAGGGCTCATGGTTTCAGGGGTCTTAGTCCATAGAAGGCCAGCTCCATTCCTCGGGGCTCAGAGAACATCATGGCAGGAGAGGGTAATGAGGAAAGCAGCCAGCATCATCTGGAAGCAGAGAGAGACTCCACTCTCCAGATACAAAATATATACCCAAGAGGCCACGCCCAAATTCTAATCTCCTCCAGCCACACCCTACTACTTCAATTAATCCCATCAGGGATTAGTTCACTGATTGGGTTCAGACTCATTTCTCCTCTGAAACTTCCTGCATTGTCTCACATGTGAGCTTTTGGAAGACACTTCACAGCCAAATCATAACACAGTATAAGTCTATCCCAAATATTTTATGCGCATATGTATACTAATATATACTTTGCTGTTTGTCTAAAATTCACTTTATTTTTATTTGTTGAAACTAACAGTCCTACCTGGGCGATCCTACCTATATCTGAATTTCCAAACAAAAGATATCATTCAACTTGTCATAACGTCGTAGTCATGAGTCTCAGAACACAGATCAGTAGTAGATCACTTGCCTAGTTCATGTGAGACCCTGAACAGAAAGAAAGAAGGAGAGAAAGAAGGAAGGAAGGAGGGAAGGAAGAGAGGGAGGGAGGAAGGAAGGAAGGGAGGGAGGGAAGGAGGGGAGAAAGAAAGTCAGATGCTCACATCTGACAGATATTAAGAAGATAATACAGAGTTCCATGACATTTATAACAAAAACTGGACCACAGTTGCATCCTATATTTTAAATTTTTGACAAAAAAAGTGCATTAGAAAAAGAACCAGGATTTTTCTTTCCCCACCCCCCACTCCCCAGTGCCTAATGGCATCTCCATCATGTAGCTCCCGTGCAGTTTTAGTGAATCAGCAGGTACAAACATAAATTTGCCAGATGAAGTACCAGGGCTGCAAGTAAAGTTGGCACAAAGTTATAAAAAGAGTCAAAATCGGTAACATTTTAATGCACTATTTTAATAGACTTTATTTTTAGAGAAGTGTTAAGTGTGCAGAAATAGGGAAGGGAAGGTATAGAGAGTTCCCTATGTCCCTGCTTCCACAGAGTTACAACATCCCCATTACCTTCATCCTCACAGTAGTGGCAAATTTACATAATTGACAAATCCGATCACATTGTGAGCACCCACAGCATCCCAGTGTTTACATTAGGATTCACTCTTGGTGTCATATATTCTGTGGATTCGGACAAATACATAATAACATGCATCCACCATTATAACATCCTACAGAACCATTTCACTGCCCTAAAATTCCATGCGCTCCACCTCCACCTCCCTCCCTTCCTGTAGCTCCTGGTAACCACTAGCCCTTTGACTATGGTATCTGTAGCTTTTACTTTTCCAGAATGTCACATAATTGGACTCACACAACATGTAACCTTTTCAGAATTGCTTCTCCCATTTAGTGGTATGCATTTGTTTCCTCCATGCCTTTTTGTGGCTTGATAACTCATTCTTTTTAGCACTGACCTAACGTTGCATTGTCTAAATGTTACCAATTATTTATCCACTCATGTTCTGAAGGACATGTTTGGGCAATTATGAGCAAAGTTGCTACAAACATTTATATGCAGGTTTTTGGATGGGCATACATTTTCAACTCCTTTGGGCAAATGCTAAAATATATTTTTAAATTAAAATTAATGCAAGACATCCATGATTAGCAAAATATCGAATCTTGCAATGAAGGCAAGAACTGTCACAGCCTCTGCATGTTTCTGTCTCACTTTCCCCTTCCAAACCACAGTCCTGGCTATTAACCAAATATCAAGACACTGTGGACATCCTGGCTCACTTTGAAGCTTGTCTTGCTGCTCCACTTATGACAATATCTTCTCCCGTGAATTCAGGGATCAAGTTATTGTGTGTGGTTCTTTGCAAGCTGGGTTGAGACTCCCTGAACCACCACGTTCCCCATCAGGCCACAGAGCGCAGTACAGGGCCATCTCTAAAGACACACCCTTTCCACTCCAGCCATTGTAGATTAGGACAGTAAAGTGTCGTCATGAAGAGATGAGTTTTTCTAATTTACATTAAAATTCTCTGTCAACAAATAGTGACGACATGACTTCTAGGATACTGCGTACGTTGTACTTTAACCTCTCTTAGCCAGAAAATGCAGCCTTTCAAAATAGGAAGATGACATGTTTGCTTGAACTTGTTTTAAGTTCAGACTGTCTTCTTTCTGTATGGCAGTGGACCAAATAATGAACACACAAGCTGAAACTGTGCAATGTGAACCTAATAATCAATGAGAAATAGTTATAATTATTTCATGACTTTTGAATATTTTTGTCAAATAAGTAAAACTGTTCTTACTGCTGTTTATAAGTGTTATGGAAATTAAAAAAAATTAGTAGAATTACAGTTTATTTTTAAAAAATTGAAAAGATGGAGAATTAAACTGTTTTCCTTTTTTGTTAAAAAAAACTGCTTTCCTTTTTTGTTAAATATATACATGTAATCTAAAGTTCCTCAATTCTCCTCTCATCCCCCCCCCCAAAATATATATAAAAATGTGTTTGTATAGTGTGTGTGTGTGACCCGTAAAAATGACAGCCTGCTATTTGCCACAATGTGGAAGAATGTGAGCACTATGCTAAGGGAAAAATAAACCAGGCAAAGGAAGAAAAGTGCTGCATGATCTCACTTGTAGATGGAATTTTTAAAGAAAGGTGAAAACACATTAACAGAATAGAACAGTGGTTGGGAAGGCTGAGGAGCTACAGATCAAGGGGTATAAAGTTGTAGTTAGATAAAATGAACAAGTCTCAGGTGTGTAAAGAGGATGAGGCTTGATATTTTTACTGAAAAATTGCTAAGAGAGTAGATTTTAGGTGTTCTAGGTATGTGACATCAGGGGTGGATATGCCAATTTTAATGATTGTACTAATCATTACTATATATATCTCAGCATCAAATTACACACATAAGCATAGGTAAGTCTTTAAAAACAGGATAAAAACAGCTTCTAATCTCCCCATTCACTAAAAATGAAAAATAAAAAGCACTTTGCCATGAATATTTTAAATAGCTCTTGCCTTCTGGTCTGAAAATTTACAATACGGGTTGAACATCTTTTCTAGGCTTTGCTGCACTGTGACCCTCTTTTCTCAGGTGGGACAGGCTTTCAACATGGTGTTCTTTATGCTTTCAATATCATGAAATACCTCTGAGAGTTCCTCCAATGTGAGGTTCTGGCCAGCATCACTTCCTCTTGACATCTTCATCCCTTTGGTCACAGTCACTGTCCTCATTTATGTCGGTAAGTTCTCAAACACTTAAGTCCCCTGGTGGCACTGTCCTGGGTGGACAAATGGTGGCCATGAACAGACTCTCACAACTATTCCTTCCACGATTCCATTTACTTTCCATGCAAGTTTCACTCTGGTCTTATGATATTCATCTTTGTTGCCCAATTTCCTCTTACCTTTATCTGGGTTTGTGAAATATCATGTGGGCTTATTACTGAAACCAGGAAAGCAACATAACCACATGCTTAGCTCTGTATGTGAACTGAATCAGCAACATGCACTGACCAATTACCAACAGATTGTGAAAGAACTGATGTGACTGCCATTGGCCATGATACACGTCTGTTACTGATGCAGGATTTTTGAACCGAAGAGCTAGTAATGAAGTTTATGCTTCATGTAAGCAAATAGTCAATATACCATGGTAACTGAAATTTGAACCATATTGTGAATGCTAACTCAGTTGTGTTAACTGAAGTTCATGCTTGTTACAAAGTAAAAGTTGCCTGTATCCTAATGTCGCTTTTAACACTCCTTCCAACATTGACAAAGAATTGGCTGTTTATAAACCAAGTTATATAATTGAATTTAGTAAGTATTTCCTCTCATAATATATTTTGTGCAAACTACATTCTCTTAGTTCCTCTGTCATTTTCTCTTTTCAAAATAGTAAGAATAATAGGAATAGTAAGAATCCAATAAACTGATCCCATGCCAACATTGTCTAAGTCCTTAGCAACCGTGTGAGGGCAACCCTATTCCAACATCTTTGTAGTGTGTCTCCCTAAAGATCAGAGACTAGCAAATGTCAGAGTGCATTTCCTGGTCTCCCTGGAGACTGAACTAGTTTCCCCTACTAAACAGATAAAGCCTCTAAGACATGGAAGGCAGAAGTCAGGAACATGACTGACCGTGTGACTCCCAGAATGGGGTCAGCAGAGTCTTCCTCAGGTTCACTTTCACAGGTGCCAAAAAACAGGCAAGATGGCAGTTGCAGATTTCCACTGGGTGAGTCCACTGTAGAGGTATAGCATGCAAACTTGACTCTCTGAAATTTTGAGAAATTACATAAACGAACTTAGATCTCATGGTAAATCCTTGTCTGCCTTAACCAGCTAGAATGGAAATGATTTGCCAGAAGAACTCAGAGAGATATAGGCGTTAATTTGTGGATGAGCTCAAATGAGATTTCATAGCCAACTGCTTTTCTTCCTTTATTGATTTTTCCAGAGCTGAAAACAATTTAAGTGAAGAAGAAATTACCTCAGACACCAAATAAAAATAATTTCACTCAAAACCAATGAACCAGGCATGTTCTATCTTTAGCTCATCAAAGTTCTTACAGTTAAACCAATGAGCCAGAAACCTCAGATATTTTCACATCCGAAAGTGTTGGATTTTCCCCTTTGATTAACAAGTGGATACCTAAGCCCCCACATTTCCAGTTTCTTATACCTAAGCCCCTACATTTCCAGTTTCTTATACTTGCCCCCGATGAAGCCTTCTTAAAATTAGATTCCACATCTTCTTAATGCTGTGCCCCCAAAGACAGAGAACATAGAACAAAGGAAAGAGAACACAGATCATATCAGAATGATAAGAAATTGCCTGTTCATTTTATCCCTTCAAAGGAGATGAACCATACTTCCACAGGAAAAGAAAGCAATCTTTAAATGTACCTGGAGAGCAGTTATCTTCAATAAAAATTTAGGTTCATATTTTTAGTCTAAAATGTTGAAGACACCATATTCTATTCCTTTCTCCCTATTGGCACAATGAATGATGTTTAGGGTCAGAGACAGGCAAGTGAAAGCTCTCCATTTTTATCCACCATCTGATCCCACTATCACTGTGAATTTAGGTCAATCATCAAACCCTGAGTCTGTATTTCCCAGCCTATGCAATAAGGACTGTGGTTTAAGTGGTATCTAAAACTTCTTCCAACACCAACCTGTTTTCCCCTTATGATGGCCAATGTAAAATTTACATATGCCAGAGCCCCCCAAAAATGTTCCTATTGTTATGACCTTATCATATGCCTTATGACAGAAAACAGCCACCAAGAGAATGGAAGCATTCAGTTCTCTGCAGGATTCCTAAATCATAAAACATTTTATTAATATGGGTTATAAATTCATGTTTTCCTTTCTAGGATCATCAACTAAATGAGTTGCTATTGACTAATATTCATTGAGTGATTGCTGGATACATATATCCATTCAACATTTCATGTGATGGCCTCATTTGGTATAACAACCCAGGGAGATATTGTTCCCTTTTAACAGATGAAACAGTTAAAGCACAGAAAAGATGACTAACTTGGTTCAGGAAATATAATCACTGGACACCCTTACTAACCAGCTTCAATTTATTCCTGAACCCCTACCATCATGTAAAAAAAATCAATCAATAAAAACATGTCCATTTATTTTAGTGGGGAAAAAATATCCCAAACATATTCCATCCAATATAAGATAGTCAAAGAATTTTATAAATAGAAATATACAAAAATCTAACAATGAAAACAAGTTTATGTAAAAGCTAGCAAGATGGAAGAAAATAAATTCAATGTGTACATAAAGTATTGAGAAAAATCACAGGACCCTGAATAGGTAATGATGTAAAATTTATCATGGTCACTGAAGGAGGAAGGGGTGATGGTGGACAGAAAGGAGGAATGTAAAGTTTTCTTCATCTTTTTTTTTTTGGAACTCAGGGGATACTCGGCCACTGAGCCACATCCCCAGTCCTATTTTGTATTTTATTTAGAGACAGGGTCTCACTGAGTTGCTTAGCACCTTGCCCATGCTGAGGCTGGCTTTGAACCCACAATCCTCCTGCCTCAGCCTCCCGAGTCGCTGGGATTACAGGCGTGCGCTCCCATGCCCAGCTTCTTCTGCACCACATTATTCAGTAGATTTTTCAACTGGAGACTGGGGACTCATTGTTAAGTCTTGCATTCAAATTACACTGAAAGTTATCGCACAAAAAATGAATTTACGGATCAATGAAAGTTAAATACAGAAGTTAAAAATACATAAACCACAATATGTGCACAACTTACTGATCAGAGAGGATGAGCAGAAGATAGAAAGCACAAGTACCATTGGTTTTGAGTCAAACTATTTTTATTTGATGTCTGAGGTTATTTTTTTTTTTCCTTCATCTTCCTTGTTTGGTCACATACAGAAAATAAAACTTTTGGGGACTTCTAAAAATGGTGCATATTCCAGAAGCATTTGACATGATATTATATGACTAGGGCCTGTTGTAAAGAGGAGCAATTGAGCACATCTTTGTTTGAAATATTAATGTCAAAGTATAAACTACTTATACCCTGCTTATTGAGTGGGCTTTGGTGTGAATGGCTCACCTGATACAAAATAAGGAGTTGTCTGAAAAATGGCATGATTTTTCTTTCTTTCTTTTGGTAATAGGGATTGAACCCAGGGACACTCTAGCACTGAGCTACATCTCCAACTCTTTTTGTTTATTTATCTTTTTACTTTGAGACAGGGTCTTACTAAGTTGCTGAGGCTGGCTTGGCATTTGTAATACTCCTGCTTCAGCCTCCCAAGTTGCTCAGATTATAGGCATGCACCACCACACCCAGACTAGGGTCATTTTTAAAAAACACAAACAATAATAGATGCTGGCATGACTATACAGCCACTCTGGAAAGCAGTGTGGATATTCCTCAGAAAACTTGGAATGGACCTACCTTTTGACCCGGTTATCCCACTCCTCAATTTATACCCAAAGGACTTAAATTTAGCATACTATGGTAACACAGCCACATTGATGTTTATAGCAGCTCAATTCACAATAGCTAGACTGTGGAACCAACTTAGATGCCCTTCAACAGTGAATGGATAAAGAAGCTGTGGTATATACACACAATGGAATACTATTCAACCATAAAGAAGAAGAATATTATGGCATTAGCAGATAAATGGATGGAATTGGAGATTATCATGCTAAGTGAAATAAGCCAATCCCAAAAAACCAAAGACTGAATGTTTTCCCTGATAAGTGGATGATGATATATAATAGGGTTGGGGGGGTGAGAGAAGAATGGAGGAACTTTAGATTACAAAGAGGGAAATGAGAGGGGGAGGGGATGGGGGTATGAAAAATGGTGGAATAAGACAGACATCACTACCCTACGCACATATATGATTACATAAATGGTATGAATGTACATCATGCACAACCATAGAAATGAAAAGTTGTGCCCCATTTGTGTACAATGAATCAAAATGAAGTCTGTAAAAATTTAAAAATAAATAAATTTAAAAAATAACTGCTGTGACTTATAAACTATTGTATATTGTATACACCATGTATTAACATAGCAATGTATGAAATAACCTAAAAACAAGAAGGAATTGGAGGTACATGCATAATTTTTAAATACTTTTTTGGCATAAAAGGATAAAATTGAAAAAAACAAAACTAGTTAACAGTGATTTCCTACAGGAAGCCTGCCTGACTTCCCAGCACACACTTGACCTCATGACTCCAAGGTTATGTCCTTGTGGCCTTGCGGATAGCTACCTGATAGTAGTAGAGGGACTGATGTGTTATTTTGTGTTATTATTATTTGTATTATTTGTTATTTTGACCGTGGTTATGTGGAACCACAGTCCCCACAATTCCCCTTCTTGCTTGTTTCAGTTTGGGATGAATTGCAAAAAACATTCTCTCACAAGAGAAGGAGGACAGAGAGCAAAAGCAGCATTTCAACTCACATGCTTTCTCCCAGATACTCAACCAAACACTAATCCAGAGCTGCTCTGAATGGATTTTGCAAGTGTACTTAAAGTCCCTAATCAGCTGACTCTAAATTCATGGAAAGGGAAATTTATCATAGGTGGTCCTGACTTAATCAGTAGCAAGTCTTTGCAAAAATGGCTTAGATTTTCCCTAAGTCCAAAGGTTTCCATCAGAAGCTCAGCCTATAATAGGTGCCTTTTCCCCCGAGAATCTCTCTTCCTGATTAGCCTCCTATTTACAATGAACTTTAGCCCATGCCTCTGGGATTTCAGCCTGCTCAGGATCTCCCTTTCCCAACTGCCTATTCTGTGATATTTTGGGCTTGTTTGACCTGCTACCTGCTTATTTATATAAGGCAATTCCTCATAATTCCCTTCAATTATCCATCTACTGATTCTCTTTCTTGGTTGAACCCTGATTGATACAGAGTTCCATTGTAAGTTGAAGATTACAGCTGGAAAAGCACTTGAATCAATGGGCACACACATTCTTACACATCCTAGAAGTGGAACAAGTTGGTTTACAGAGTATGGGGATGGACTATTAGACTACCTACTTTGATTTCTTTTTTTCTCACGGAGCTAAAGGAAGAAATTAGCTTGCTAATATTTGTAATACAGAATACATATCATAACGTCACCCAGGCTCCTATGTGAGGGAGTCACTGGTCAAATCCAATATTTTAAGTGTCCTGAGGGAAAACTAAAACTACAGAATTCTGTAAGATGCAAGGGCCAACTGCAGACTCCTCTCCCTGTGCTGTCAGCAAACAGCAGCACGTTGCCATCACAGAACATAAAGTAAAAACTACAGGTTACATATCCCTTGTCTAAAATGCTGTGAACGAATGCTCTGTTTCAAATTTCTGACTTGGATTTGCTTTTGGATTTTAGAACATTTGCATATGCCTGTTGTTAGGGGATCCAAGTCAAAACATGAAGTTCATTTATGTTTCATATAGACCTCATACACATAGACTAAGGCTCATTTTATAGAATATTTTTAATACTTTTGTGAAAGAAAACAGTTTCATGGGGCAGAATTTTCTGCTTTTGGCATCATGTCAAAACTTAAAATGTTTAGAATCGGGGCACATTTAAGAGTTCAACTGTTGTACTTTAGAATATCAAAAAGGAAAAAAATTAATTTTGGAAAATCTTTTTTAAAAGTGGATGCTAACGCATAACAAGGGTGGGGAAAAGGGGAGAATGGAAGTTCACTGGAAAGGGGAATGAAGGGAAGGGAGTGAGAAATGGGCATAGGAACGACAGCAGAATGAATCAGACATAGCTTTCCTATGTTCATATATGAATATACCACCAGAGAAACTCCATGTCATATATGACCACAGAGTGGGATCCTAATTAGAATAAGTTATATTCCATGTGTGTATAATAGGTCAAATTATACTCTACTTCATATATATCAAAAAAGAACAAATAAAATAAAACAATATAAGCCAGTCAAAGACAATTATTTTCAAATCAAACACTTTCAAAATCGTTTCCTGAATTAATAAATGGGAAAATTCTGTATGATGTGTATGAATAATTTCACATGTAACAGAAAAGATAAATACATCTGAACACAATTATTGCCAGCAAAAGTTAGTAAGAGAATTGAGGTCCCAGAGAAAACTGTATATAAGCAAGAAATAAGCACATTACTTATTACATATGCAACATCCAAGAGTAGTTTTCCTGGAAATCAGGCAACTCTTCTCCAAGCAGTGATTCAGATACTGAGGACATTTTTCACAATTTGCAGGCTTGCAACATTCTAATTTAGCAAGAATTGGGAAGAAAACCTAGAGAAGGCAACCAGCTTCTTTAAAGCCTCAAGGAAGTTAATCCCACTCAAAACCCATAATTAATAATCACACAACCACACTCAGATATATGCCAGGTTAGGAAATATTCTTAGTCATTGACAGGACAACCGTTCCATCAATCTTTCTTCTCTGCCAATAAAAGTAACTTGGCTAATCATCTCTGCCAGACTGGAAAGAGGAAAATCCATTCTTGAACCTGTACCTAGATAATTCTGGAACATGTTCTTTCCATTGTGTGTAGAGAAAAGTGCAATACCTACTATAAAGACTTAATAGAAGAAGGACAAGTTAACCAAGTAAAAACATGGTATGATAATTATTAATTAAGATGCACCTTGGATACTGTGGGAGATCAGTTTGGCATAGAAGGACATAGGGAGGAGCAGAAGATGAGGTTAGAGAAATAAGAAGGAGGCAGATGTGGAGAGATTCTGCATGCAATAATAAAGGATAGAAAACCATTGAAGGATTTTAATGAGGTAATAATGTGATAAGTTTAATGAATTGTATGCTTCAAAACAGTTGGAAGAAAGGATTTTGAGTGATCACTGCAAAAAAAAATTGAGAAACGCTTAAGGTGATGGATAGACTAGCTACCCTGATTTGATCGTAACGCAATGTACGTGTGTAAAGAAGCATCAGGAGAGCACCGTAAATATGCACAATTATTATGTCAATCAAAAATATTTCAAAAATCATACTGTCCATATGAGCCAACATAGAGATGAACAATGAATCCTCAATAATGCCTTAAATTCTTTTATCATGACAAAGGTAATTCATCTGGGTGAATAGATAATGTCATGAAAACATTTGAATTATCTCCACCATTGACACCTTGTACATCATTTCTCTCATAACCTGTATGTGCTATTCTTTTCAGTATTAAGGTCATTTTTCTTAGTAGAAAGGACAAAAAATAGGATTTTAAGATGTTTTTCTCTTAGAAAAAAATAGTTTATTCTTTTGTCTCACACATAGCTTTATCTTTTTTAATGTCCTTAGCATTTTTTATCAAAAATTCTAGCTAAAAGGACCAAGTGAAGTAGTACAAAGGACGTACTGACAAAGCTAATGGTCTGGCAGTGAAGTGGTGGACAACACAAGCAGAAATCCAGTGGAAAAACGTTAAGAGCGGATGACTTTGAGAGTCTCACAGAAACACAATTCAGAGTCTGGCAAAGTTCTCTTGAGGCCATATCTAAAAGTTCCTGGAATGACATACTTAGAAGTTTTACTTACTTCAAAAAATGCCACAATGTTGAAGGGCTTTGTGGAGACTCAGCTTCTCTGTGTTTTCAGAGGATACTGGAGTATGGATGGTTTAGAAGAATAATATAAAATCAATCAATATTGCTATTGTTTGGATGCTGAATGTTCTCCAGAGGCACATGATTAATGTCTTGGTCCCCAAGCTGGCACTACTATGAAATGCTTATGAACCTTTAGCAAATGCGACCTTGGGTAAGGTCTTTAGGTCAATAGGGACATGTTGTCAAAGGGAGCTGTGTTAATTCAACCCTTTCCTTTTTCACCCTTTTGTTTCCAAACCCTGACATAAGAAGTTGCTCTACCACACTCCTCTTGCCATTGCCATTGGCATCCCGACATGAGGCCTAAAAGCAGGGGGTTCATCAGATCATGACTGCTACCTTCAAACCAGTGATCCACAATGAACTTTTTCTCTTTGTAAGTGAATTATCTCGTGCATTCTGTTACAGTGATGGAAAACCAATTAACACAGTGCTACCTAGACCAGTTAGGGATTTATCAGAGCCACTTAGGAGTGAGATAGGAATGGATGGCAGGAGAGACTACATAGGAGTTGAGCACTCCAATAGAATTTGGAGAAGTCGAAGTCGATGCCGAGGTTCCTCAACAATGATACACCTGAATGGCAAGGTCATGAACAAAGGAGGTCACACATTATCTTGGGAAGGCTCCAGAGGCAAAAAATTTTGCTTAACAATTTGAAATACAGTTTGTGGCAATATAATAATGTGGAATACCAAAGAAAAGATTGGAAATTCATATCTGGTCATGAGGAAGGAGGTCATGGTCACATAACTTTGAGGTCAATAATAACTGCTCTGGTGTCCTCACTGCCAGCTCCTGGACGCTGCGTTTTGGCATGATTTTGTGAGTACTAGGTAAGAATGTTCACACACATAAGGCATTTACTTGCTTGAGATTTTACTGGCAAGGAAGTGTGCATGTGTGTCTGTGTGTGTATACATGTCTGCACACACATGGATTGTCTCTTGACTAATGGAAGAAAATAAAGTAACTAGAAATGAAAATAATAAAAATTATTGACTCCATACTTGCTATATTACCAGTTTAATGCCCCAGGACACTCAGCACAGTAACAACCAAATTGTCCATAGCAAGAATATCTTTTCACATTATTTTTTACCACTTACCACATATTTTTTACTGCTGTCACTTAACCAGTGATAAAAATAAACTTCAGCAGTTATCATGAAACAAAACAATTTTATCACAAAAGTCACCAATTAAAATTTCAAATGGATTAATACATAGGATTTTACATTTTTTTCTCCTTAACAGTGGTCCTCTGTTATCACCTTTTTATTATACTTATTAGGACCTATTAATTGTACTGATAATGGATTTCACTGTGACACTTTCAGACATGTGCATCACTCTGTTAATTGTGTACATCATCCCTATTAAACTCTGAGGATCGCTTATGAAATTTGAAGATAATAAAAGTCGAATGAGATAATCCCCTGGAAATAGATATCTATTGATTTACATTTTAATGGAAACTGAGCATTGCTTAGAAAAGGCAGAGTTCTAATTTCTTTATATGAACAGAAATTCCCTGCAGAACCCAGACCTGGATTTCTGAGGAATCTCATCTTTACAACATACATCCTGAGAAATTCACCAGCATGTAAGCATTTGTACATTTACTTCATCCTTTCTATCCCTGTGCCTTATCTCCTTTTTTTATCCTAATTTACAGCATTTGTCAAGCCCAGAGAGGCTGAAAGTAATGTAAGCAGGCAGCTATGGGTAGAAATTGTCATAAATATAGAAACTAAAGGCTCGGAGCAATATCTGAATCTCGTTTGCTTGGCAGTGATGTAGATGTTCAGACAGGAAGAACTTTCACTGGAAGGTATGACTATAAATAAAAATGTTCCCAATGAAAAAGCAACAAAATGGGCCAAAGTGGAACTGGGTCCTCCCTCTGGCCTGCAAATCAGACTGGAGCTGGGTTCCCCAGTCTTCAGATGGGAGACCTTCAAGGTCTTAGCCACATCCTGGAACAAAACCCTTCAGTGTTAACATGAGCTGAGCAGTTTCCAAGTCATCAGGTGTACAATCAGTGATTGGCATGAGGGAGAACCTGAGCATAATAAATGCTTCTTCATCAGCCCTGCGTCCACTGTTGCCACTCCCCCAGGATCCCACCACTGTCCTGTTCTTCACTCCGGCACCTCTGCAATCTCCTACAATCTTCATTCAAAACCACTTCCCTGGAATAAAAAGTGGCTCAGAGAACTAATCAGCTATGCAATTTTCAGCTCCCCACCCCCAAATGAAAGAAGTTATGACTCATATATAATGAATAACTATACCACATTTCAAAAGGGAGAGAAACATCCTCTTCCACTAGAAATGTTTGAGATCCATGTATTTTAAGAACCAGAAGACCAAAGAATGATCTGTGTCAACAGGAGCTCGGAGGAGTGGTGTTCGAGGCTGATGGCAGGTTTAAGCAGCACAGTCAGAAGATGAAATCTAGAATTCACATCATCTCGATTAGCAGTGCCCTGAAGTGACCCAGTGACGATGAGGAAGTTGATTAAGAAATTCAGACCTTGCTTGGGCTTCCACCCTGAGGACTCTGTACGTGATCTGAAAGGAGTACATAACGTGGCCTTTGGAGCCTTCAGAAGGCACGTGACCTTTCCAAGAGCACTAAAGTCTCACATCCTGCTGATGGCTTAGATGACGGCTGTGGTCTCACAGGTGGACACATCTCCAAACTCACCAGCTTGTATACAACAACGGCTTGGGCACTGGCCATACCTCAGTAATAGTTTTATTTTAAATTGTTTAAATAAAATATTTTAGGTTTTTAAAGAATTGCATAAAATATAGGTACTTCTTCTTAAAATATAAAAGGGTAGGGGTGTTGCTCAGTGGGAGAGTGCTTGCCTAGTATGTGCATGACCCTGGATTCCACCCCAGCATTACACAAGAACACACAGGTATCCACAATGTATTAAATGTAATGTTTCCAGCCACACACAGCAAACTCTAAAAATGTGCTTTGCGCTTCTATGACTTCCAAACACAATGGGTGTGTCCTTCAGGGTGATCGCAGGTGCTAATGTAACAAGTCGTTCCGCCACTGCACTTGAGCAGCAAATGTAAAGGGGATGGAAATTGTCAACTATAGGATTTGGACCATGAGACAGCATCAGAGACACTGATTTGCTGGCCATACTGCTGCCAAAGTTCCCATCCCTAACACACAAGTCTAACAGCATCATATACCCACTTCAAAAAATCCCATGGCCTTCAGGTTGCCTTGAGGATGAATTCAAATGGGATATGCACACAGCATCGGACTCCGCCCTGCACAGTTGGCCTCAGCTTGCCACTAGGCTGTCACCTCCTGTGTCTTCATCTTTCTTATAAAACCTAGATTCCAACCAAAACCTAGATTCCTTTATTCCTGGGTCGTCTGCATAGTCTGTTATCTCTACTGGGAATAAAATAGGCTTCTTTGCTCCTCTTGGCAAAATGCATGATGCTTCTTCACAACTGTCCTCAGAGTTCAGAGATTTTGTTGGGAACTCCATAACTCAGCAAAAATCTTCACCCGGCTCCATGCCCCCGAATATCCTGCTGCACCATTCACCAGATTCTCTTTCTAGAAAATGCTTACAAACCTGTGTCTTCCATGCAACAGGGAGCTCCTTGAGAACAGGACTTCTTGCTCATTTTTGTTTACCCAAATAAGAGCCCGGTGATGTGTAGAGTCATAAATAAGTTGAGAAGTGATGTTCATGCAGAGAAAGACATCTGAGGGAGTGTGAGCGTGTGAGCTCATGAACCACACATTCAGCCATTGAAGAGCGCTGCCCCTCCGTTAAAACCAAACTGCTTTCTAGCTGGGCGCCGTGGCACACGCTTATAATCCCAGCACTTGGGAGACTGAGGCAGGAGGATCACAAGTTCAAAGCCAGCCTCAGCAACTTAGCGAGGCCCTAAGCAACTCAGTGAGACCCTGTCTCTAAATAAAATACAAAATAGGGCTGGGGATGTGGCCCGGTGGCCGAGTGTCCCTGAGTTCAATCCCCGGTTCCAAAAAAAAAAAAAAAACCAAACTACTTTCTAATGAAGCACTTATGACATATTGCAACTGTGTCAGAAGAAGATAAAATGTGTTTGAATCTGTGTTTTATTTTTTTAAATATTATTTAAAAATAAAGAGAACACTTTTTTTCTATTTTCTTTAGCAAATGCATGACACTATGTGCCGGGTGCTGTTCTAGACACTTGAAAAATATTAATTCATGTAAAGATCACTAATGAGGTAGCTGCTGTTACCAGCATCCCCACTTCACAGGTGTGTAAACAGGGCAGCTGGTATTGAAGGAAACTCGCTAAGGTCTCCCAATGAGCAAATGAGAAGCTGACATTAAATATACATGCAGGTGGCTTCAAAACCCATTAACAACCAGACTGTGCCAACTTCATGGTTATGGAGTCTAAAAACTCAGTGGAAGCAAAAGGAAACTCAAAGTGCAGCTTACCCAAGGCAGATGTAGTAACATGGAAGAGGTT
Organism: Glaucomys volans; assembly: GCA_020662805.1. Taxonomy (NCBI): domain Eukaryota; kingdom Metazoa; phylum Chordata; class Mammalia; order Rodentia; family Sciuridae; genus Glaucomys; species Glaucomys volans. The sequence continues at coordinate 47,463 of JAJEJO010050676.1, read as the reverse complement.
CAGTACAACTGGAATTGGCCTCTATGTGCCTTGACACTCCTTGTTTAGGATCTTCCTATTTGTTATGTGCTAGGCATTGTGAAACATATGAAAGGAGACCAGGATGAGAACACACAGTCCCTTCCTTCAAAGTGTTAAGAGGTTTGTACACAATCGGTGTTGTGGTTTAGATATTAGGTCTCCCCCAAAAGCTCATGTGTGAGACTATGCAAGAAGGTTCAGAGGAGAAATGATTGGGTTATGAGAGCCTTTACCCAATCAGTGCATTAATCCCTAATGGGATTAACTTGGTGGTAACTGGAGGCAGGAAGCATGTGGCTGGAGGAGGTGGGCATTGGTGGGTATGCCTTTGAGATATGTATTTTGTATCCAGCAAGTGGGGTCTCTACTTCCTGGATCATGTCAGACACTTCTCTCCACTACACTTGTCTGCCATGATGTTCTGCCTCACCTTGAGCCCTGAGGAATGAAGCTGGCTGTCCATGGACAGAGACCTCTGCAACCATGAGCCCTCAAATAAACTTTTCCTCCTCTGAAGTTGTTCGTCTCAGGTCTTTTAGTCACAGCAGTGAAAAAGCTGACTAAAACAATTGGCTATTAATTTCAAGCAGAATAGGATCTCTGAAAGTTGAATCAACAAGTTACTGGGGTTCTAAGGTAGGTATAGTTGCTTCTCATTGTGGAGATCAGAAAAGACATGCATGAAAACCTTGTATTTGAGGTGAGCCAAGAAGCTAAAGCAAAACCATTAAAAGAGGTGAGTCAGGGAACACAGGAAGTGTGTTTTGGAAAGTGGAGTCCTTCGATTTGCCAGGAGCATGGGAATGCTGGGGAGATAAGACAGCAAATTTTGAGAGAGGCTGTGTCCTGGTCTGTGGTGAAGCATTACTTCTTGTGTCCATAGCAACCAGAAACCTCCAGGCTTTGGAGCAAAGGAACATCAGGATCTGAGGCTCTCAATTCAAAGATTCCCTATGAAATTTTCAAGGATTAAAAAGCTATCTATAGTTTAAAAGAAGAAAAAATAATACAAACACCAATTTATTTTGCTCAATTCAAATTAGTTTGTAGCTAAAAAGAATGACTGTCCCCCAAATGATTCCACAGACTTCAGCAGAGATGGTATTATGACGAAAATTTAAATTCCTTAAGTCATACCATTTGGCCATTACAGGATAGATAGAATATCACCTGTGCTTATTGGAATCAGGATAACAGGGAAAGGGGCTTTTGCTATAGTACACCAATAGAAGCTCTATTTTGAGTCACCATAATTTAATAGTTTGTTAAGTAAAAATGAATTAATAAACCAATTAACACTAAGTAAGTGAAACAACTAGAAATGTGGAACGTTTTGTTATTCAAATTTCAGCTGCCAAGCTTAGGGAATCTCTTCAAGTTTATGATTCTAGAAATACAGCCAAAGTCAAATTGTTTACCTCCAAATTCCTGCTTTAACCAGCACATCACTAAGGTAAACAAATATTCAAAATGATGGCTCCAAATAATATTTTTATATATTCTTATTATTAAAAAGTCAATATGATAGTTTATTGTAGTATGTTTTATCTCTTCTCAAAACACAAAGTCATGATCTTTGAACTTAATGAGGAAAAAAAAATAAAGAGCAATTCGTTAGGTAGACTTTATCAAAAGATAAATAGAAGCCTGGAAGAGTTATGAAGATTTCTCAGTACCCAGGAAGCACAGTAATTTTTCAAGTCTTAAACTAATGATTTTATTGATGCCCAGTGAGACACATTTAGTGACAGGAAAAAATATATTTTTGCATTCAGTTTATTACACTTCAGGCCAGCCTACTTTAACAGTAACTATAGCTACTTATGCTCATGATAAATATAGAAATAAACCAAGTGCCTTGTCAGTTATTTTGAGTTATAAACTTGGTTTCTGCTATCTACAAAGGAAAAATACTTTTTTATTAAATCATGAATACTAAAAAAAGAAAGCTAGAATTCTACCCATATGCTTCCCCTTCATTCTAGAAATATATGCTAATCCTATCCCAGGAAATTGAGCACATTTCTTAGATCACATCACCCCAGTTGAATTTTCTCAGCTTAATGAAAGTGACCATTGAGAGGAACTTGATGTTCTAACGGCCTGAATTAGCAGCAACTGCCTTCTTACACGTCACGAGTTTTTAGAAAATATCCAAGAAGATAAATGGAATCACATGTAGACATATAAAAATTACATAAAGAGGCACTAAAACACAAACTCAGAATTTTAAAGAAGTCACACATAACTGAAATGGCCAAAAGGAGAAAATGTAATAGTGTTTCTATGAGGAATCCTTTTGGTAAAATATTAGTTAGATCTACCATGCCAGGACCCTAATAAAAACAATTCCCAAATAGACGGTTGAACTTGAAACCATGATGAAACAGCCAGATGATTATTTGAGTGCTGAGTGAAAAGTATTAAGTGTATTATGTATAAATCATTTAATATATGTTGGTATTCATAATATTGAACAATACAAGGGAATAATTACAATGTGGTTCTAGAGTTAGCAGCCTCCCCTGGAACCAGAGGACATCACATTGGTGCAGTTTTCTCCCTTCCATAGTTCTCTATCTCACATCACTACTTCCTGCCCTTCACTCCTGTACCCCAAACTAATCACTTCCTTGTATTAACCCAACATACTGACTGCACGCTGTTATTATTGGTCTGAAATTGCTCAAAATCCAATTCTTATGCTTTCTGCCTCAACCATTAATAGCTCTTGCCTTCTATTTCTGCTTCCTTTGACCCTGTCTTTTTCTGTTTCTAATTACAACAATTAGAAAATCTGCACAATGTGAGTGCAGATTTTCTGCATTCAGGAACCACAGGAGGTAAGACAGTCCTGCGTAACCAACTTGGGATGCACGTGTGTGGACTTCTGCCCATGACCGTCAAAGGCAGCAGCTTGCATTTTTTTCACAACTGTAAGATTAAAAAAAAAAAAAAAAAGTAACAGTATCTCTTGGGAGTAATATGAAAGATACCTGTTATGGTTTAGATGTGAGGTGTTCATCAAAAACTCATGTGTGAAAATGAAGAATTTCCAGGAGTGAAATGGTTAAATTATGAGAGTGATAACCTAACTGGAGGGTTAATCCATGGATATGGATTAACAAAGTGGGAACTATAGGCAGGTTGGGTGTGGTTGGAAGAAGTAGGTCACTGGTGGGTGTGTTGTTTGGGGTTTATATTTTGTTCCTGATGAGTGGAGCTCTCTTCCTGATTTCTGGACACCATATTGTGAGCTGCTTTCCTCCTCCATGCTTTCTGCCCATTCTGACTCACATTGGGTCCAAAGCTATGGAGTCAGCTGGTCATGAACTGAATCTCTGAAACTGTGAACCAAAATAAACTTTTCCTCCTCTATGTTGCATTTGTCAGGTCTTTTGGTCACAGTGATGAAAAACTGACTAAAACAATATCATTTCCAGAGGTCAAAAAACATTTTTCCCCTCCCATTATGTCATGTCTTCTAGTCACAAAAGTTGCTGAAGTTAAAAACTATTTCATGCAACTCACAATAGCCAAGTTGTGGAACCAGCGCAAGTGCCTGTCAACAGATGAATGGATAAAGCAAACACAGTATATATACACAATGGAGTATTATTCAGCCATAAAGAAGAATGAAATTATGGCTTTTTGCTGGTTAATAGATTGACCTGAAGAACATCATATTAAATGAAATAAGCCAGACTTAGGATGTCAAGAGCCAAATGTCTTCTCTCATATGCAAAAACTAGAGCAAAATAAGGAGAAAGGGATCCCATCTGAAGAGAAGGGAGGGAAAAGAGAAGTATAGCAGAGAAAGGGGATTTGTGGGGAGGGAGGAAGGATGGGAAAAGAGAGGAACTATGGAATGAAATTGATCAAATAATGCTATGTACATATGTGAATATACCACAGTGGATTTCACCTTATGAATATCTATAAAGCTCTCATTTTTAAAAAAAATACTTTTTAAAAACCTGTTTTTATTTCAAAGTTTCAAATCTCCAGTGGGTAGAAAACATATTTCACATGCTTTCTTTAGGAAATATTTGAAAGCACCAGAACAGTACAATGTTTGGTAGATAATATTATTATTTTAGACAATCAACTCAAAATATATTTATTGAATAACCTCTATGTGTTGAGCAACAATAATGTAAAAGTCACTGAGGTCACTGAGATGTTCTACAAAGAAATTCAAGATAATGTCTATGACCACAAGAAATTGACAGTCTGTTTAGAAGGATAAGAAACAAAGTCACACAAAGATACACAATGCAATGGCCAGGAGGGGTATCAAGCTTTGCTTCTACCCACACTTTCCAAAGTACTCTCATATCCATGATATTTAATTCTTGCACATGAACCTCCTAAGGCAGACAAGTGCATATTACAAAAAAGAAAGGACAAAAATTCAGAAAGGTGAAGTTAGTTGCTCAAAAACAGGGAAGTTCCCTCTCTTCTCTTCACGTGGAATCCCCTCACACAGCTCTTTCCCCTTTTTTAAGGCCTTTCAATGTTAAATATAGCTTTGGTTTTGTTACCTTTTTTACTATATCATTCTCTCAAGGTCTAGTTAGGAAAGTAGAAATCAGGCCAAGAAGTTTCACGGAAGGAATTTGGCTGAAGAAACTAAAAGGTGATGCAAGAACTTAATGACCTGACTGAGGAGGGAAAGGTGAGGCATGCCAAAGATTACTAAGTCAGTATCAGTTGCGGGTCTGGAAAGACAGGTATGGTATGACCCCGTTGCCCTAGCCCTACTCCCTGGGGCCCTCTGGAGGGAGTGAGCTCTACAGTGAGAGATGCCCCTCAGGGGAAGAGACCATAGATAAGAGCTGCCTGGAAGAAGCCAGAATCCAGAGCAATCATCACCTGAATCAGCTGGAAGAGTCCAGAGGGAATAGAAAAAGAAGCAAGATGCTGGGTCTGAAGAATGAGCACACAGTAGGAGTGCCAGCAGGTAAACCTGATGGAGCACAGAGGGACCATCCTGGGAACTGAGTTTGGAGAAAAAAAAATAGGAATTCATTTTTAGTAATTGGGAAACAAAAACAAGCTCTGCCCATATTAGAAAATCAAAAGCTCCAGGAGCTATGGACCAGACCGTGCTGTCTAGGCCAGTAAATGAGCAATTGTATAAACTCTGGGTTGGCTACTGTGGTCTTTGCAGGAAGGGATCTTTCTTGTACACTAGGGATCAGGATTAAGATCCCACATTCATGTTCACTGTAAATGTGAGAGGCCAGATTCAGGAAGACAATGGGGATCTCCTACCAGAATCATAGTCTTCTCCAAAATCAGCAACCTAGACAACCACAAGATTATCACTGGCTTCAAACTCTCTCTCCTGAGGCCCCCTTCCCAAGCCTCCCATTGGACTAACATGGAGGAAAGCCATTGGCCAGGAGGTCTGGCAACCATGCTGCAAAGGCCAGCACTATAAGATGCAGAGCAGCAGAAAAAGGGAATTCTACGAGGGAATAGTGAATGACTGGCTCAATTTCATTCCATTGAAAAGAAAAATCAGAGCACTTGGAGTCTGAGAAAAAGAGGGTTACTTTGTACCAAGGTAGATGTGACTTTTTATGGAAGATAGTCTTTAATGTGACTCTTGAGTAGAATTTTAGAAACATCTAGAGAAGGGGAGAGAATATAGTAGGAAAGAAAAAGGAATAAAAGTTAGAGTCCAAAGTTTAAAAAAAAAATGTATGGGAATAATGAAAAGCTCAGGTCAATGAGTAAAAGCATTGATTCATGTTGAATATTGAGAAATACTCAACACCATTGGAAAAAGAGACAGAAGTAATACTGTGGAGAGATTCAAAATCCATACCAAGAAGCATATATGAATTCCATTCAACGTGCAAGCGCAATAGCAGGAAATCTGTAATCTATAAAGAGAATGAGATAACAGAAGCGACACGAAGCCCCAAAAATGGATGAGATCAAGCCAAATTGTTATCACTCACATATCTCCTGATCTACTGCCTTGTCAGTGCCCCACAGCAGAGTCTCTGCAAGATCCCATCACATGCATCTGCATTCTAGTCCCCAGAACAGCCAAGATTGTTAACAAATTATTACTCAGCAATCTAAATTTTTAACTGAATCCATTCACTCTTCTTATAATGCTTCACTGGTCCCAGACGGTGGTCTTCCCCAGGCCTTACAGCCAGCTTCCTCTCTTCTCCCTCTTTCTGCTCCAGCCCCACTGGAATCCTTTAGTTCCTCTAACCATGCCACCTGACTCAAGGTTGATTGTCCTTGGACAAGACTCCCCCTTCCCTGTCTTCCCTTATGACCTCAGGAACCTGATTCTTCTAACTTCAGGCTAAAAATGATTTCTTCAGAGAAGCCCCACCTGACTACTTAGACTACGCAAGTTCCTGGCTAAATATTCTTATGCTACCTTCATAAGTGTTCTCACAGTTGAAACTATTTGCAGCCTGATGAAGGATGACAGAACTGGGGAGTCAAAATGACCCCCACCTTTCTGACTGGCATAGTAATTGCATGATAAGAAGGAAAGGACAGAAGGAGAAAGATTTGGCAAAGAAGATCAGAAATTAAGGCTTGGACATGTGGAGTTTCTGGCCACTTTGTGACAAGAAGGTAGGATTATCAGGTAGATCTGATGTCTGGCTCTGGAGCAAAGAGTGGAGAAGAGATCAGGAGTTCTGATGACCTCTCAGAGTTGGAGCCAGTCACCCCCATGCTGAGACTCATCCATCTTTCAGTGGAGCCTACAAACTATGTCATGAGTTCTCCCAACTTTCTTCCTAGAAGATCTCTTTTTTCCCTCTGGTTTTACACTTTATTTTTTATAAAGATAATCCAAATTTCATACTCCAGCCTGATTTCTCCTCTGGGCACTAGGATATGTAGGAATTGCTACTATTTTGAAATGCACTGGAGAGAAGAGGGAGTATTCCAGGAATGTGGTAGGTAATGTTAGGTCAAACTGGCAATCAAAAACTGAGGAAAAATAACAACAATTGCAGATTATTTATATTATAAATGATCATTCATATTCCTAAATCTGGATAAATACTATGAGAAAAATTAAAAAAAAAAGAAAAATTACAAGTGGTAACCTCTTTTTTTAATTGCTCAGAGGACAAAGGATAACCTCTCTCCACTTTTCACTTAAACCTGAGAGATGAGAAGGAATATATATTTAAGAGTGATAGGTTTGCATATGGGAATGAGGTGAAAAAGGAAAATATTTCCAATAGAAATGCAGCAAGTATGTAGGCATCCAGGTGAGAAAGGTCATGGAGGGCTCCAGAGTCTGAAAAGGTCCCTGTGTGGAGAGAACATATGTCACATAGGGAGACTAAGAGGTGGGTGGAGATGAGATTATAAGGAACTTCTAAGCTCACCTCACCCTGAAACCATTCTCAGTTTGGCCTGGATGGCCCCTCAGCTTCTGCCGCCATCTTTCTTCTGTGGGTTCATCTCCATCACTGCCCCAGACACTCTGTGTTAAAGTTCTATGTCTCTCCTCTTTCCTTTGCTGGAATGTGCTTTCCTTTTCCTTTTCTATCTTTCACTCATCTTCCAAGCTTGAACACAAATAGGAAGCAGGGGCAGTTGCTCCATGCTCTGGCACCTGTAATATGGACTTGGTCTATTTTTCTAATTCAATGTTTTCTGCAAATTACATGCAATTGACCTTTCATAGACTACTAAAATATCATGTTCTCTAGTTCCTTATTTAATCATACCTCATTTATCTTTGTAGCCTCAGGGCCCAACCTTGGCAAATAATCAATAATGTTCCTTAAAAAGGGAACAAATTTGTAGGCAAGGGCTAAACGTTAATGCACCAAAAATTATTCATTTAGGTAGATATAAATTGTATGGGAATTACATGAAAACTATAATAATAATCTATTCCATGTCCTACACTCTTTGCATAAGACTGGTACAATTTTTAATTTTTTTTGGCCAGATAATAATGACTTTTATTTTAAGGCAGATAATTATGATTTGTTTTAAATCAGTCTGTAGGTCTGAAACTCTAGCATAGATGTTTTGTTTGCCTCCTTTGATCCTTCCTTTCTGTTCCATATCTCACATAGTCATCCATGAACCTGTTATTTCATTATCTGGATGATATTTAGTAAAAAGGGACAGTTGGTGTGACAGAGGAGACCGAGCTATGGAGACAAAGGGCAAATGCCAGCCCCATTTACCTGCTTCCTCAATCTTCCATCATTCCTTTCTTTCTGTGTCATATTACCTCTATGGGGGTGACAGGTAGTTTTCAAGTGTCCTGGCCATTGAAAAAGAGAGTAACCATATGGGTCATTTTGGATGGAACTCAGAGAAATGGGAAGGTACAAGTCAAAACAGTCCTGCTTAGGGCCATGTCAGGCAGCCCTGAGAGAAGAGCTTGATAGTGCTTAGCCCAGCTACCACGCAGGCCTCCCTGATGGACAGGGACCCTCACAGTTGCTGGCTGGGTGCTCGCTCAATCCCTGCATTCACAGTCAATACATGCAGTGCTTTGATGCCAATTGATTCTCCAAGTGACCCTCTGGGTGTAGGCCACATGCCTAAGGAACCACTGACCACCATCAAAGCCAAATTCACCTGTCTTCTTGCTACTCCCACTGGGACGCTCTCACCTGATCTCTGGGCAAGTCAGACCCTTGAGAGTTTTTCTGTTCCCTTTCCAGACCATTGTTATAAATACAGGGTTAAACACTGTATTCACCTCCTTGGGGGATCTACCTTTTTGATTTTCAAGAGCATTTCTCCTCTCAACAAAATCAGGCTCTTACAGACATTAGTTCTTTCTCTTGCATTCTTAATACAAAAAAAAAAATCACAATTCATCTCCAGGCAGAGGTTGTCTCCTTGGTAGGAGGGAGAGTTACAAACAAGGAAGTGCAAAAGGGAAAAGCACAATGATTGATAGATAACACTTCAAAGTTTATTTCCCTGTGCATGTAAGTTTTCGGCCTCACCCATTCTCAAAATGGTGATGATATCTGCTTTTTTTGCTTTTGGGGATTGTTGTGACATCACAAGAAGTAAAGCATGAAAATACATAAGTGGAGTCATGTCTTAGGTAGGGATTTGATTCTTCAAGAGTAACATAAAACTCCTACATAGTTATATAAAATTACCCTTAAAAATTTCTTACATTTCTCAACAAAGAAAATGTTTTGCAAGAAAATATGTTATGTCTAAAATCCTGCACTGTCACTCTTAGGCACACTAATGTTGAGAATAGCTGAGCTAGAGGGAAAGGAAAGGAAAATTTGCATGCATATTTTCAGGCATTCAAACCATTTTTATGGAAAAAAAAACAGCAATAACTAGAAAATGAGCAGAGAATTTTTAATGTACATTTCTGCCTACCAGGTTTAGTTCATTCTTGTCAATGATAAGCCACTATACTACTAATAGATTTGTTTGGGTTTTAAAGATAAATGGTACTGGGCTGGGGATATAGCTCAGTTGGTAGAGTGCTTGCCAGTCAAGCACAAGGCCCTGGGTTCAATCCCCAGCACCACAAAAGAAAAACAAAAACAAACAAAAAAAGATAAATGGTACTGCAATCCTTGCTTTCTATTGTGCCACAAACGCCAGGAGACATTACTGCAACATCTTGGCACTGTGTACCCACACAGCACCATGACATGGAGCCTGGGGATCAGGTTTGTACCCAGGCTCATTGCCTGGACCTGCCGTCAAGTTCCTCTCTGCCTGTACATACCTCTCCCTACACAAAGGAACTGGACTCAATCATTAAGCAACTTCCTACCCTTAAGATCTAATCTCCTCTAAGACAGACACCAAAACTCACTTCTTACTTAAGTGCCAGTTTAGTGGTGACAGTTTGTGGAAGCTCCATCCAGTGTGGACATAACTGGCAGGCATTTGCCTCTCCTCACAACCACCAAGAACAACCCCTAGAGTGTTCTGGTACTTTAATCTGGAATGTTTTAATGAGCATAGGAATGCTGGAGGTAAAATATTCCTAGACAGTCTAGCTAAAACCCTGACCAGACCTTTCAAAATGGGAACACCTCTTCTCATCTCCATGGAAAACTGGAAATACGTGCCTTACATTGTGCCTTGTAAACAAAGATCTGTCTTGAAAAAATCAGTGCCTTCACTTTACCTTAGAAGGCACTAAACCCTGCTCAGAGCAGATCTGGTGGCCATTAGGAATATGGGTCACCAATGCCCTCCAGCTCTAAATTTCACCTTAGCCAGTGTGGGCAGGAGTGAATCTCAATAGCACAAAATATACACATTCTCAAAAATGAATAGCCAAAGGCACAGGGACAGGGAAGAGGAGGGCAGATGTTGCTGTAAAGGAGTGAACAGATCTTCATAGTAATGAAAACATCCCATGTCTTGACTGTATGTAGTAGTGGTTTTTACAAATCTATGCACATGATAAGATGGCTTAGAACTTTATGTACCCACAACTGAGGAGGAGGATCACAAGTTCCAGGCCAGCCTCAGCAACTTACAGAGGCCCTAAGCAACTTAATGAGAATCTCTCTCAAAATAAAAAATATTAAAAAGGGCTGGGGATGTGGCTCAGTGGTTAAGAGCACCTGAATTTAATCCCCAGTATTATGAAACAAACAAACAAAAACTACACCTATGAGCAATTTTGAGCCCACCCATGCCTTATGCCATGGTTCTGAGAGTGTGGTCCAAGGGCCATCAGTATTAGGGGATTTGTTAGAAATGCAAATTCTCTGTTACTCCCAGATTTACTCTTAGGATTGAGGAAAGGCAATGCATTCATCTGTTTTCTGTCACTTTAACAAAATGCCTCAGAAATCCACAACCATAGAAACAAATAGTGTACCCCATTTGTGTACAATGAATCAAACTGCAGTCTGTAAATAAATAAATAAATAAATAAATAAATAAATAAATAAATAAAAATTTTTTTAAAAAGAAAGAAGTCTTATTTCATCTCATGTTTCAGAGGTTGCAGTCTATGGTCGGTTGGTCCTGTTGCACTTCAGCCTGTGGTAAGGCAACATATCAGGGCACAGAGCATTCAGTGCAGCAAAACTACTCACCCCAAGGCAGCCAGGAAGCAAAAGAGAGGAAGAGACCAGCATCCCACAGCCCCTCCAGGGCATGTCCTCCATGACTAAGTTCTCCTACTAGGCCTCTCAAAGGTTCCTCCACCTTCCAAAGTTTCCAAGTTGAGGACCAAGTCTTTAAGGCATGGGTCTTTGAGGAGCATTCCAGATTCAAGCAACAGCAGGAAGGGAGTCTGTCTTTAGCATAAATCCTCCAGATGGTTTTCATGCACATTTAGACTTGAGAACCAATGCTATGTACCATCACTGCTATAAGATATCTGACAAACAATCACATTGAAAAAGAGCCAAAGAATAGCCATGCACAATTTGAACACCTGGTAGAAGGCGCTTTGATGGGCCTCCATGATATACCAACTTCTGATCCTCTTTGAAGACCTGGCCCCTTCAGCCAGGTCACAGAACTCCCACTGGTTAATTCTGGAATGATTCCTCCAAGTTCCATCAAGAATATTGACAGTAGATATAATCGGATTCTCTGGCATGCATTATAATTCTGTTCAACTGGTGTTTGGAAAATGTCGACTTGGTGATAGGGAGGACTTTCCAGAGGGTTGCCTTGCCATTCCCTCAGTGAATATTTACTGATTGTACTTTTCCATGTATCCCCTAGAAGTCCTAAAGAATAACTGATTGCCATTACTAATGGAGTGTTCTGACTTGGATAACTCAAATCAAATATACTTCAAAGTCATTTCCATTTAACTGACAGCCATGTACATGATCTTTCATTAGTCTATTTTGGAGACAGTAGATTTTCATCTTAATCATGCTCTTCTTAGTCTGGTATTAGCATGAGTTAACAGTGCTAGGAAGCAACTAGTTTTCCTAGAGCATTCTGAGTGATATTAACAAGAAAGAGTATTAAGATTGGCTACAATTAATCCTTAAAATGAGTAAGCCATTTGAAAAGTCCAGCTAATCCAAACTTTTTTTATAACTTCTTTCTAGCTAGTGTCCTACAGGAAGTTTCTCTGCCATTGGCTTCAATCTCCCTCCATGTTCATGCCAAGTATATAGCTCTTCACCCTAAAATACTCACTTTAAATTGATGTGTCCTGCTTGCATGAATGAAAGAGTGCCGAAATTCTCTGATCAAATATTCATACCACATTGTCCCAAATGCTTTAGAGTCAATTGCTTAAAATCAAACAGATCTACCCTGGTCATATGGAAGCTCTTCTAACACAGGAATTTCAGAAAAGAAATGAAAGAAGAACAGCTATGAGCCAACCTTATCCCAGTGGAATAAACAACAATAATACTGTACCTCTTGTGGAATCTCAAGAAGTCTCAACTGGACAAAGCCAGTCACACATATTTACACAATTTAGACCCGAGAGCTGTACTGAGAAACACTCTGACTCATAGCAGACATCATCCTGCAATGTAAGACAAACCATCATCACGTTGAAAGAAAAATTTAGGAGTAGGTAATGTGAATAGGAATTTTCTATGCTATAGGATTCAAAACACACAGTAAAAACAGCTTGCTCTTTTTTTTCCAGAAGAAATTCTTTTTATTATTCTTATTCCAAATCGATATATACTCACTGAAGAAAAGTCATAAAATACAATATAAGCCAAAATTAAATAAAAATGATTATCAATAAAATTCCCCAAAAGGTAAAGTAAGAACAATCTTGGTAAATCTTTCACAATTATATGAAATTTAGCTGAAATATATTTTAGAAAATGTCACGTTGGATAGCAATTTGTCAAAAAATTCAGTCTCTATCACAATAAAATTGTCCTCCCACAGAGCACCACGGCAAACACATATAGGAACCCAACTAGAACAATAAAAATAATATGAGATCACTGTGTCTTGTTATTTAAGACCACAGAAGTTTGTGTTTGCTATGAGAAAAGCAGTAATAGGTAACATGTATCATGGCATGTACCTTCATTCATTCATTCAAAATATGTAGCAAGTGCCCATCAAGTATCATAGACTTGGCAGTGAACTGACCTGAAATCTCTGCTCTAGGGATCTATCTAATGAGCTCATAGGTGAACCAAAGGTGGATTTATTCTGAAGCTAAGGAAGCAAAACTTCAGGACCACTCAATTTGCACAGGTCTTTCTGAGATACCTAATTTTGCACTTACAATTCAAATTATATTATCCTCTTTAAAACGGTCACCAAAATTGTGCAATCTTCAGACTCCATAAAACCTGGGTTTGAACCTAGCTTAGACAGATAGTGAACAAGTAAAGATATAAATAAACAAGGTAATTTCAGGTACTGAAAAGTGTTCTGCAGAGATGAGAATAAGGTGATTTGATAGAGAATGACAGGACTATTTTAAAATGGGAGATCAGCAAGGAAATCAGGAGCTGAGACTAAAATGAAAATGCCTCAGATGACTTAGAAAAGCAATGACTTAACAATTTTTAAACATTACTTTGTGTTGAGTTTATTTATGTGTTTAGCTTGTATTAGATGAAAATGAGTTCTTGCAGTTGACTGATGTTAAATGCAGACAGAAGTTAATGTCTGCTCATATTTTGTTTTTCTCAAGTATGCTCAGTAAAACTCACAAAAATGGATCTCTTTCATGACTTGCAGACTTTACAATGAATACACATTTTAGTTATTTTTATTCTGATGTCTCATGAGCCTTCTAGAAACATTTGAATATTTAAAAATCAATGATTTTGATCATAATATATTTATATTTATATTATGTATATATATGTACGTATTGGGTGAGTCATTTTTGAATTTTTTATTTGTTCTAATTAGTTATATATACATCACAGTAGAATGCATTTATGCATTTTGATAAATCATGCATAAATCATATATAATTTCTCACTTTTCTGATTGTAAATATATAACTGTATGACTGATGGGATCCTACCATGGGTGAGACCATTTTAACCAGTTTAGTGAACTAAAATCATTCTGAATTAAAATACAAGGTGAGGGTGTCTAGATCCTACTTTATAGTTGTTTTGATAATTTGTTATATCTGCATGGGGAAAATATTTAAATCTCATGTTGAAAGTAGAGATTAAAACAATATTCATATAATCTTTAAATGTATCACATCTTTTATAGTGAATGGAATATTCAGGAAGTAGGAAATGGTTGAGCTTTAAATATCATCTTTCAGCACTGATAGCCATATTAAAATGTTAACAAAGGTAGTTTATATTCACATGGCATATTCTTATATACGATAAGCCTAGTATCATTCTTTATATCTTTTCATGTTAGAAAGTAGAGGCTCCTTGCTGTAAGTTAGTGTTTTTTCCCCTAACATTTTCCATCTATAAAATGTTTTTGTCCTGTATAAAATGCTTATACTCTTACAGCTATATTTCTTCTGAGTTCTGAGTCTCCAAGTGAATATCTATAAATATATTTCTTACCTAATGTTAACTTCCAAATTAACATATTTCAAGCTGAGATCTGTTTGGAATGTATCTATATTGCCAGACTAAATTAATCAAAATGTCTTAATCTAACTCCAGAATTTCCTCTCTAATAATGCAAAGCATATTGAAGTTGCAATGATGCCTACAAGAGCTGAAGAGGAGGAATAATAAATAGAAGAGAAGGAGAAAGTCAGAGACTCACAGGTAAAGGTAAAAAAAGGAAGAGGAAAAAGGAATGGAGGGGGAACCAGTCTCCATAGGAAAGGGGTCCAGATGGCATCCACAAAGAAAGCTTCCTCTTTGGCTTTTCTTCTTTGGTGAGCTGAACTTGTAGTCAGTGTTTATTAAAAGCATCAGCTCCACTGCTGGGACCTCCAATTCACCCTTGAGGTCAATGGCAGTCTTGTGTCTTTTTCTTTCTTTCCATATGACATGCCATGCAACTTTCCATGGTCTCATCTTACGGAACAACCAAGTCCCCAATCCATGATTCAACATCTGGACCCCTCCAGCACACTGGGAATTTCCAGGTCAGAAAGTTCTATCTGTCTCTGAGAGCCACCTTTATTCTCTGAGAAACGATGGTCCCTTCCCTTCAGCATCTCTTTTCAGTTCAAGTAACATTGCGAGCTAGGACTGTAGCTCAGTGCTATGCACTTGCCTAGCATGACTGAAGCACTGAGTTTGATCCCCAGCATGAAAAATAAAATTTTAAAGAACATTGCATTTTATATTAATACCAATGTGACATCATATTCTCCAAAGGCAATAGTCAATTATTGGACATATAGGACATACCAGTTTGACAGAATACAGTGTCTCCATAAGATAAATGATGGTGTAGTTATCATGACTCCCTCATCAAGAGATCTACAGTCTCTTAAGTTTAGAAATGCAGTATAAGAATTCTAATTACCATAGTATTTTATGTCATAATTATAAACAGTCTACACATAATTACAGTATAACTATGTACATACCAGCTCAATATTTCAAGTCAGTTAAAAGTTGAAATGCTGGTTACTAGAAACTATTGATCTAACAGCTTAGGTGCTACAGTGCCAAACAGGAACAATTAGAAGGTGCAAAGACAGAAACTTGTTGATCAGAGTTAAGAAGAATGTGGTGGTTGTGGAATGAAAGACAGAAAAAAGGAAGAATCCATTTAGCAGATTAAAATTGAATGAATTTTTTCACCTTAGGAAAGATGCATCCTTAACAACAAGTGGTGTAGATGAAAAGCTATTGAAACAGCTGATTTAGTTTGTGCCATAAGAACCAGACCTTGAGTCATCCTCTAGTCGGCTGCTATTCAAGGTGTGATCTGCACACCAGCAGCATCAGCTTCATGCAGTGGCTTCTTAGGAATGAGGAATCCTAGCATCACCCCACATCTGCGGGCCAGATCCAGTGCTTAACAAGATCCCTGGTTATTCACACGGATGTTAGGGCTGAAGGAGCACTCCTCATCTCTACAATCTCAATGCTAAACAAGCCTGCATATGTATATCAATGGGTTGCCAAAGTTTCTGGAAGCTGGGGTCTCATATTGTTGACTCCTGGTAGCTCCTGAATAGAAACTATTTTAACATAATTTAGAAATATTCAAATTACATAATTTAGATGGAATTGATAAATAAAATGTAGGCCAGGGGAATTAACAAAGGTTATATACATCTTGCATCATCTAAACCTCAAATACAGACAAAGAATAGAAAAGATAAAATTTGTTTCAAAACTAAGTTCTGGGACTTAATAAGAAACTACTGCTACTTTTTATTTAATTTTTATTTGTTCTAATTAATTATACATGACAGAATGCATTTATGCATTTTGGTAAATCATACATAAATGGAGTATAATTTCTCATTTTTCTGATTGTACGTATTATAGGATCACATGTTAACAGCAAAGGTGCTGACATTCTCCAATAGAAAGATGAATTCTCAGCTCCTAAAGACGCCTATGAACATATGACAATGTAATTACTATACACCTAAATGTCAGGAGATTAACTTTTTGGTTCCTACAGCAGTGATTACCTAATTACCAAGAACTATTTATGGTGTATTAAACTATAGCTACATCAATTCTGAACAAATCCTTCTAGATCCCTCTCTGGATGATTCCACATGTTCTCATGGGTTTTGTTGGGACTTTTGCTTGTTTTTTTTTTTTTCGTATTCCTATCTTAATAATCTCTAAAAGATATTAATTTACCCTGGGCCCAAATTTTAATGGAAAGATATCAACCATTATGAAAAAACAGTTCCTCAAAAAATAAAAATAGAATTAGCATACAATCCAGCAATTCCACTTTCAGTATGTAATCAAAAGAATTGAAAGAAGAGTCTTGTAAAGATATTCCTAGCCCCATGTTCACTAGCCCCTAGCCCCTAGCAGTGTAATTTGAATTAACTAAAAGGTGAAAGCAACCCTAGTGTCCACCAACTGATGGATGAATGGATAAGCAAAATGTGCAAGTGTGTTTAGTGGAATATTATTCAGCCTTAAAAAACAAAGGAAATTTTGTCACATGCTGCAACACAGACAAAACTTGAGGAGGTTATATTACATGGAATCAGCTGGTCACAAAAAGACAGAAATAGTATAACTCCATTTATATGAAGTACTAAGAGTAGACAGATTCAGAGAACAGAAAGTAGAAGGGTAGCCACCAAGGGCTGGGCATGAGGGGTATGAGGAGTCAGTCCCTGTTTAGCAGGAACAAAATTTAGTTTTTACAAAATGAAGAAAGTTCTGGATATCGGGTGCACGAAATCCATGTGTAGTTAGCACTGCTGAACTACACACTTAAAAAAAGTTAAGATGGCAAAATTTATGTTATGTGTATTTTACCCACAATAAAATTTTAATTTTAAGGGGGTAAAAAACAAATGTAAAAGGTCACACATACTTGGGCATTTGTGGTAGTTTCTTTTACAACAGTGCACACGAAAAATAAAATGAATGTCCATCACTAGCAGAATGGCTGAATGAGTTATGATACATCTGTGTCATCTGATGATATGAAGATGCCAACTTAAGGTAAATTAGTTGATTTGGTATGGTTTTCACATGGAAACAACTAAGTGAGAAGCATGCATATATGATCATATACAGTGTAATAACATAATTACACTAGTCACTGACGTCACAATACTTTTTATGTACAGGATACCTTTATAGCTGGGTGCGGTGGCGCACGCCTGTAATCCCAGCACTTGGAAGACTGAGACAGGAGGATCGCGAGTTCAAAGCCAGCCTCAGCAACTTAGCGAGGCCCTAAGCAACTCAGTGAGACCCTGTCTCTAAATAAAATACAAAATAGGGCTGGGATGTGGCTCAGGGGTGGAGTGCCCCTGAGTTCAATCCCCAGTACCAAAAAAAAAAAAAAGATAACTTTATAAGCACAAGACTTGGAATACTAGTTAATTTTTTTATTTTGAAATTTGCTTCTCTTTTATTTATCCTTTTCAGGTATACATGACAGTGGGGTGTATTTTGACATATTATACATACATGGAATATGACTTATTCTACTTAGGATCCCATTCTTGTGGTTAATACAATTAATCTTCACAATATCCCTGTGAACTTCACTTTATAAATAAGGAAACTGAATCACGGAGAGGTTAGAAAGCTTCTCCAAGATCATTTGTACAGCAAATGTCAGAACCGAGGTACAAATCTCAGAGGCTGATCTCCAGAGGCCTGTTCCTAAATGTGCTTGAGTGTGGATTTTCACATATGATTTGGGACAAAATATACAGGATATTGCATAATAGGGGGTGTGATTATCTGGAGTAGAGACAAAAATACTAATGTGGGTGAAGAGTGAAGAAATGCCGGGGTCAAGCAAGGAACAAAGGAAACCAAAGTGTATGACGATATTTATGTGTCTTCATAATGTCACATACGTGTAAGGGAAAACTCTGAAACTAAAAAAAGTGACGCATTTACTCTTGAAAGTAATATTTTTTGCTTTTCGAAACTCTGACAATACTACGTATGTAAATTAAATTTGAAATTTTCAGAAAATACAGAGTTCTACAACTGAATTTATTTTATATATTTGGATAATAAGACAGAAGTAAAACTTTGACATTTTCATTTGCCTTTGATATTCTTTTCTGAGATAAGTCCTCCACATTTTTTATTATTTTTTAAATTTTTACATACTTCATTTTGATTCATTGTACACATATGGGGTACAAATTTCCATTTCTATGGTTGTGCATAATGTAGATTCACACCATTCATGTAATCATATATGTACATAGGGTAATGATGTCTGTCTCATTCCACCATTTTTCATACCCCCGTCCCCTCCCCCTCTCATTTCCCTCTATGTGATCTAATTTTCCTCCATTCTTCTCTCACCCTCCACCCCCACAACCCAGTTATGATAACAAATATGAGTTTGTGGACAATAAAGCAGTAACAGCATGTTTTGAGTGGCTTCAGAGTCAAATCAATAGGAAAGTAAGGGTTAAGGAATTCACACAGATTGTGTAACTGGATTCATCTTAAGTCATTTACAACATTAATGTTTATTTCAAATCTCCAATGGAGACTAGAAGGGTGCTGCCTTGTCCAGCTTTCTTTCACTGAGATCCTCTTTTTAATCCCATGCCCGTTAAACATTATCCAAAAGAAGATTCCACACACAGAGTCAGTGACTCCACTTACCTGTAATATAACTTTTCTTAACCTTCAGGACTGCCAGAAATCCCTCTGGAAGGAAGAAACAGGATAAAGAAATAGAGAGACAGGGCAGTTTTGCTTTTGCTTGTTTGTTCTTCAGTTCACCAGGTTATCTTTTTCTTTCAGTATTTTACCATGAACAATGAATTGATCCCCAAAAATCCACATATTAGTTGAACCAAGTATTTCATTAATCTTTTTTGAAAATGAGGCATTTGTTTGCATAAGGCACTCAATGACCAATGAGCTCAAAATACCTAATTTTTATTTATGAATTTCAAATTATTTGCAAAGTAATTTGCCTGAAGATATTTTTATGTTAATGTCTAGTTTATGTCCTTCCACTATGTTGAAAATGTTATTCTCAAATCTTACTACATCAAAGTAATGAAATACTCCACAAGACAAATCAAGTAAGACTCTTTTAGAATATTGCTCTATAAGTGGTCCAATCACCACTTAGGTAGTAATCGATGTTTAAGGCTTACATGAGATTTACTGTATAAACCACTAAGATACAGAAACACATAATACCTCATACTCTCCTCAGGGGTTTATAATCTAGAAAGGAAAGCCGACAATCTACAGAATCAGAAGTATGCCTAAGGGAATAGGAATAAAAAGAAAGAATAAAGATTTTGTAACTTGGATATGGAGATAATTTCTATTAATAAGTTGTCCTTCTTAGAGGTCTGACGAATATTAAATTCAAAAGACCCCTACACTGTGCTTCCTAAAAATTAATGCTCATTTTTAAGACTGTAAGGGGGTTGCTGTTCTCTGAACTTCTCTGGGTGTTCATGAGAATCCAATGATGCTAGGGTTTAAATGTATTCCTTCAAAATTTCTGTTGAAACTTGGTTCCTACTGTGATGGTATTAAGAAACGAGTCTTTAGGTGGCAATTGGGACATGAGGGCTCCTCCCTATGAATGGATTTGCACCCTTATGCAAAGGTTGAAGGTTGAAGTCAGCCCTCCCTTGGCCTTCTACCAGGTATAGAGCAGATGAAGCAACAAGGCACCATTTTGGAAGCAGAGAGCAACCTACACCGGATACTCAGGTGGGTACCTTGATCTTAGAATTCTAAGCCTCCAGAACTATAAGAAATGGATTTTTGCTATTGGTAAATTACCTGGTCTGATATATTTTCCTATAGCAGCATCAATGGATAAAGACAAATAAAAAATAAAACATAGTAAGTTTATTATTAGAAATGAAGATAACACTTCTTCTCAACTTGTAGGAATCAAAAGGGTTTGATGACAGAGATAACCAACTGTCCATCAAAATCTGACCTTGCATGTGGGGAGAAAGAAATATGGATTCATTGTTGATGGAACTGCAAATCAGTGCCACCTCTGAGGAAATCAGTATGGAGATTCCTCAAAAGATGAAGAATTGAACCACCATATGACCCAACTGTCCCAAAAGAATATTTTTAGCAACACATGCATTCCAATGTGTATAACAATGTAATTCACAATAGCTAAACTGTGGAATCAGCCTAGGTGCAGATGAATGTGATTGATATATATATATATATATATATGCACACACACACATGTACACACACATACAGTGAAGTTCTACTCAACCATAATGAAGACAGAAATTATTTCATTTGCAGGTAAATGGAACTGGAAAACATCAGGTTAAGTGAAATAAACTAAACTTAGAAAGTCAAGGGCCAAAAGTTTTCCCTTACATACAGAATTTTGAGAGAAAAAAAAGGAATAAAAACACAGGGGGATCTCATGAAAAATAGAAGGAAATCTGTAGAAGTGAGGTAGGAGATCAACAGGAAGGCAGGAAAGGAGGAAAAGAGGAAGAACTAGGGATAAAAATTGATCAAATTATGCTAAATACATGCATGAATATACCACAGTGAATCCCACTTTTATGTATAATTATAATACACCAACAAAAATATATGTCCATGCAAACATATGGAAGAAAGATCAGAGTGTAGAGCACAGCTGCTCACCAGTCTGGAAGGCGCAACTCAGTATGTTAAGTAGAAGATAAATAAAGGCAAATTATTGAATTAAGCTAACAGAAAGAATTCCACTACCTAAGTTTAAGTCCCAGATTTGCCACTGTCTGACTGGGCGATCTCAAGCAAATTGTCATTTTCTTGGTTCTAAAATGAGAATATCTGGCTAGGTAAGTGTTTTAACAGCTAGGTTTCAAAGAACCTCAACTCCCATTTTTAGTATTATTTCATAGAGCATTTTGATGAAAAAGAAAAGGATGGACAATGGAGTCAGAGGACTTCAGAATCATCAAAACATTGGTTTACAGACCACCATTTTTCACCTTCATCAACCAGTATAACTTGGTTTTATATAGAGGCATCCATGAAAGTATTTGGAAAAAAAAGAACTTTACAATTACAAATACTTATCAAAAACTACTAAGTTATGACATTAATAAAGATATTTACATTCTGCAATTCTATATTTTCCAATATTTCACTTCTTGGTGAAGATAATGGTTATTTTTCTGAACTATCTATGCAATTCTTTACTCAATTGCCCTTGTGACCAGTGACACATATTTCATAAGTGACCTGACAAAGTTAGTCATGGAGTCCATGGTAAGAAAATGTAATTTTCTTTGTGCAAATTAACTAGACTATCCAGGGATCTAAGATATGATCTTGACCTCAATATTGTACTTGAATCAATCTACCAAAAAAAAACCTATTAAGAAATTTCCTTCAGTATTTAATGAGTCCATTAATATCCATTTGGTGAATTTTCTGTTTGTATTATAAGAATTGTGGACAACAAGTAATAAACTAATCATGGCATACAAGATCTCTTTGACTCAATACCCTGCCTGTGTACCTTGTCAAGATGACAATTTTTGTATGTCCTCATTCCACCATAGCAGAGTTTTCTTTCACCCACAAACAAGAGAAATCTGGCCTCTCTGGATTCTCCAGGGTTACTTTTAAGAATTATCATTTCTCGATCACCAAACTTCATTTCTCTAGATTATACAATGTGATACTAATAAATTTATATCTGATGCAAAATATTGGTATTTGTGGTATCACCACCAGAAATTTTTAACAATTTCTCAATAGTCACCATACCTATATATATGCTAATTATCCTTCAATATGTTTATATATAAAGACCTTCAAACCATTCTTGATATCAAGATCAATCAAAAATGACAGCTACAACCTCCCAAAGCACTCAGAGCTAATTCATGGGAGTTAGTCCTTAATAATATTTTCTGTTCCATTAAATCATTCTCATTAAAAGATACACATGAAATATACATTAAATATACATATAAAAGTAATGGGGTTCACTTAATTAGTAACTATGGTTCCCATGTAATTTCTTGTTCTGTTTGTGATACATGCATTGCCATGGGTGGGCATTGTTTTCTGCTGTAAATACTAGAAAATTCTATTAACAATGGATTGAAATAGGGTTTTTCTTTTTTCTCCTGGGGCCAGAAGTGTGGATATAGCATCTGTACCCTTGTATCAGCAGCTCCCCAAGGTCAGGACTGATTCTCTGGGCCTCATGAGCATTTCCACCTGATCCTCTCCCCAGGCATCACACCCACTTTCAAGGTAGAAGAGGAACCAGAGGAGCTTCAAAGACAATGACAGATGTCTCCTTTGTAGGGACATTTTATGTCATTTTATCATCTGTCCCCACAGATTTCCATCAGGGTGTCTTTGAGAAGAACACCCAGGAATAGCCCTGCAGAGTGAAAGAACTCAGCTCGGGGTGGCTGCTCAACTTCCCCATGTTCTCTCTCCCTGCTGGGCTCAGCCTCAGAGTACCTGGTGCAGGACTTGCTACCTGTCGGGAGCATTTGCTCAGACATTTGAGCTGTCCGGTGTGTAATAGTTTAAAAATGCCTTTTTATAAAACTGTAAATATCGCACTTACCATGAAATATAAACTTGCAGAATCTGTTGCAGACAGAATTCTGAAATTACCTACACATTTCCCTGCTCCTGGGGTCCACTGGATGGATCTTCCCTGTGTGTGATTGGAATCCCTGAACTTGAGGAGCTGTCCCCACTCTGATTAGCTTAAGAATCACATGACAGAGTACATCCAGTGACCGCTGTCCAGGTGGGCCTGAGCCAATCATTGGAGCCCTCTAAAAGGGACTGACTGTCCCTGAGGTCACAGAGATTCCCATCCAAGAAAAGACTTCCTGCCAGGGGGATTTTCTACTGCTGGCTGTGTACAAAGAGGTCTAAATATTTAGTCAAAGTGATTATGAAACAGGCAGTCCCTTTCATCATAGTGAAGACAATGTCACGAGTTTGAGAAAAATGTTAAAATCGTGCAAATCCAGGGTGGACAGAGGCAAATTAACTCCCTCAGGAAGAGTCTCCTGTCATAGGAGGACTGGAACCAGTAAGCAGTCTTCAGAATTAGCAGGTTCTGCAATCCTGCATTCAAGCACGCATAGACTAAAAGTCCTTGAAATGTACAGTAGAGATGTGAACACATACAGATTTTCTTATTGTTTCCCAAACAACACAGTGTAACAACTATTTGTATGATTTTTGCATTGTCTTAGGTAATATAAGTAAGCCAGAGGTAATTTAAACATACAGGAGAATGTGCATAGGATATATGCTAGGTGATTTTATGTGAAGAGATTGGAATTTGATTACCTGCAGGAGTCCTAGAACCATTGTCAGAACTGACTGCACTTACTCCATCATGAACTGGTATTTCCATGTGTGACTGGGATGGAGAACATGACTGTGCTTAGTTTTGGGAACCTGACCCTTGGACTTTAACCTCCAGAAAGCCTCCCCCAGATGCTTGAGATCCAGTGTGGCAATTCTCTGCTCACCGTGCACATGTCCATGGCCTCTTCTCCCACCTCCCCATGATGACATTGGCTATACAAGACATGGCAATGACTATATTCTGGGACAGTGACCTGCTGGCCGGACTGTGTCAGACTTCTATTGCGCACCTTCAGGGAAACTGACCAGTAATACAGCTCATATCCTGCCAGCTTCCCCTCAAAGAAGACAGCAAGACTGGCACCTTGTGCACTTGCTCTCCATCCACAGTCAGCTTCCTCTCTTTCTTTGTTGTCTATTTTCAGCCTTTGGGTGCAGGAGGACATAAGCATGCATCTTCCCTGTCATCTGCCCTTACATCTGGAACGCCCTAACTCCCTACTTCCCTGAGTCCCTGTCATAAGCCTTGGGTTCTCCTGAGCCCCATCACAGTCCTCCAGGACTCTGTGGGTGCTGTTGGTCTGGGGGTCCCAAGAGGTTCCTGGTATTTCAAGGGACAAACTTGGTGCTCACCTGTGTTCATGGACCTCATGCAGACCTGATCCATGAAAGCATTGCAGACACAGCAGTTCAGGCTGGGATGGATTATTGATGTACCAGGTAAAAGCCTGAAGGTTTAGTTATCACTGTTATTTTATGAACAATTCTCCTCCCACAAACAAGCACATGAATAGTGGCTTTTCTGCTTCTCACAATTTGAAGAAACTTGTGGATAAAGAAGTTAAAGAAATTAATTAACATTCTTAGTCTAACATTACAGATTATAATCATGGACTTGCACATAGAAAAGTTCAATTTTAAAAGTATAGTGAATAGATTAATTTACTGCATGAAAAAATTATACAAGCACTATTAACTTGTCATTAATGAGAAATTTACTTGTTTGTAAAATGAAATACTAGCTGTGTGCAACACACACCCACACACACATACACACACAAATGAGGGAAGGATCATTACAGGGTGCATACCCAGGGATGGGCTATTTCATAATTCTATTACATTTCATGATAATAAGCAAAACATTAACAACTTTTAAGCATGCTTACAAAGTTGCACTTTAGTCAACTTAAATGTCTGGGTAAAAAGCCCAACTGGTAACAAGTTTCCCCTCTCTTGTCCCCCACCCCACACACACTGGTGTTTCTGCTGACCGCAATTTAAAGAAACTTGTGGATAGAGAGTATATAAGTTTTAGCTCTATGCATAACAAATTCTCACAAATGTAGTGTCTTAAAACCAAGTCCACTGAATTATACTTCACAAGTCAGAAGTCCTGCTGCTTCTTCAGCACAGGATCTCACAGGTGACCTCCAGGGTCAGACAGACAGGTGCAGAACTTGCCTTGACCTGGTTGCAACCTGATTCAGGTTGGTGATTGAATCTGATGCCTCAGGACTGTGGGACCAAGGCCTTCTGTCCTTTTGGCTCTGGCTCTGGCTCTGAGGGTTGCTAAGCTCCTGGAGGCTGTGCTCAAGACTTGTCCGCAGCATGGCTCCCGGTGCCACACAGCCAGAGTGGGGAACCTCCTGGTAGGCAGTCTCTTCCTCGCTAGGCAGCCTCTGGGACTCTGGGAGGTTCAGCCTCTTATAAAAGGCTCAGGTGATTGAATCAGACCTACCCTGATGCCTTCGATTGGATTCACCCTGTCACATGATCCAAGACCACCTGGTTGTCTGGTTCCTCCCACACAGGAGAGAGGGGTGCATGCAGGGCACAGACCCCAGGAACAGGAGTTATGTGGGCCATTTCAGAATTCTGTTTGCTGCAGAAGTTTTGATTTACATTTCATGATAAGAAACGAAATGTTTTATAGTAAAAATAATACATTTCATAAAATTTCATGTTTGCCATTTTAAAAATTTGTGCTGAAAAAAATCCCAAATGATGAGGTAACAAGTCCTTTTTTCAGGTGTCTGACGATAAACTGAGCTGGGGAGAATATGGAAATATTATACATATATTATATACATTATATACACATATTATACATATATATACACACATATACATATATATATATACATATATATTTCAGAGTAGCAAAACAGATAAATAAGATTTTTTAAGCATAAAAATATATAGCACATTAGGAGAAAAGTATGTGGATGGAAAGGCATAAAATTAGAGAATAAATAGACACTTAAATGGTTTTTTTATACATTGATATATTTAGTGGACTATATGAAATGACTGTTATTGGCATTATGTTGAAAATATTTTAGAAAATTACATAACTATTCTATTTTTAAATGACAAAATTTACAAGATGTCAAGCATCCTTCCAACCATTTAAATTTTTAATGAAAATCTTTAGATATCGACATAAAAATGTGAGGGATTAAAGATTTTAAATTTTAAAGCTTGAATGCCAACCCCCTCTTCAATTCACTTATGCTATTAATTATTAAACTCATTCAAATTTTGAGCTACTTGCTTTCTCAGCATTTCTTCACTGAATCTGATTTTACTCCTACAAATTCAAAAATTCTACTTTCTGACTGTAGAACCTTACAGCCCATCCCTGCATATGAAAATGTTAGTCCATTCATAGATAAAGAGTTGAAGCTTTATCTTCACAGGATTTTTTTATTGTATTGACATCTAACCAAATATTACATTACGTAGCCTAAATTTTAATATTTTAAAGTGAAAGTTTTGTTTGACTATAGTTTCTTTTACTTACCATCTGGTATTAAAGTCAATATAGAATATACCAGTAACATCTGCATGTATCAATAATACTTCACAAAAGTTCATTTAGTATTAAAATTACTAAATATTTTTCTTGTTGTAAAATTAAAGGTAATCTAATCCCTTAAACTTCTGGAACTTTGAGAATAGATAATGAAATGGCAGTATTAAGCCACACGTGGTGGCACACACCTGTAATCCCAGCTACTTGGGAGGCTGAGGCAGGGGAATTGAAAGTTCAAGGCCAGCATGAATGACTTAGTGAGACCTTGTTTCAATAAAAAATCAAAAGCGGTTGGTGTGTACTTCAGAGTCACAGTGGTTCCCTAGCACGTTGGAAGCCCTGTCCTTCATAACCAGTATCACAAAAATGAAAAAATGATAAGAAAAAAAATCTTGATAGTTTTGAAAACACAGATCTTAAAATTAGAGCATAATAATTAGAATATTCAAAGTTCTGAGGACTTACCTTTGGTAGCAAGTAAGCAATTTTGCTTAGTCAACATGGGAGGAGAAAACCTGAAGAATAAATGCAGGATCCAGAACCTTCCCCTCGCCTTCTCCTGTGGGACACATCAGAGCCAGGCTTTGCAAGCCACACAGGGCTTTTCAACCTTCAGGACTAATGCTATTATTAGAGGCATGATGGGCAGGTTACATTAATTTGGTACATTAAATACTAGTAAATATTTAATATTAGTAAATATTTAATGTGCCAAATGACTTTAGCACATGAATAAAGCTTATGAATAAGTAGATGTACGTTAGGTATTCTAAAATGCTTTACCGATAATATATGTGATTTTAAAAATGGGAACAGACTCCTGAATTAGCTCTTTAAAAATGAATATCTAAGGGATGATAGAGCCGAGAGCCCGTCCCTCTACTCTGTGGGATTAGGTGGCCTTCCATGTAAACTGTCACAGGCAGGTGAGATCCTGCCCGTGTTTTATGGTGCTCCAGAGAAAACTGTCATAACACACTTAGCCCCTTTCTAAGCCTCCATGTCAGGATGACTTTTGAATTACTTTAAAAATATAAAGGTATTTAACTTTTTGCCCATTAAAAGTGACATCATTCTTCATCCCCTTACTATACTTCTTCCTCTCAAATTCCTCAGAATATTTTCTGAATAACTCCTTCCTTTTCTGCTCCAAGCTCAGTGGGAATAAAGAAAAAAAAACCTGATGACCCAGTCATCATTGTTCTGCAAAATGTTTCCAAGAGCATTTTTTTTTAAATTTATTTATTTAGATTCATTGTACACAAATGGAGTACAGCTGTTGTTTCTCTGGTTGTACACAAAGTAGAGTCACACCATCTGTGCATTCATACATGTACACAGGGCAATGATGTCTGTCTCATTCTGTTATTATTCTTACCTCTCCACCCCAACCCCACCCCTCACTTCCCTCTATGCAATTTATCCTTCCTCCATTCTTGCCACCCTTCCACCCCTCATTATGCATCATCAATCACTTATCAGAGAGATCATTCAGCCTTTGGATTTTTGGGATTGGCTAATCTCACTTAGCATGACAGTCTCCAACATCATCCATTTACCTGCAAATGCCATAATTTTATTCTTCTTTATGGCTGAGTAATATTCCATTGTGTATATATACCACCGTTTCTTTATCCATTCATCTATTGAAGGGCATCTAGGTTGATTCCATAATCTAGCTATTCTGAATTGAGCAGCTATGAACATAGATGTGGCTGCATTCTTAACAGACCTTCCTTGGATTGAATTCACATGCTGTCAACATGGGAAGTGAGGAAACTCATTCTGGAGACTGTGATGTGTGCCTAATTTTCAAATTAAAAATAAGAAAGAAGTATAAGTATTAGATGGTTGTGTTCTAGATCCTTGACATCCTCATTGAGACCACACACTCAAAAAACTATTTTCAACAAATCTTTGTTGAACAATCTAGACATCATAAAGGAAATGGTAGAAACATGTACAAGATTCAAATTCCCCCTTCTTAGAGATGAAAGATTTCATATTTTAAAGAATTCCTTATGAATTTTCTACTTTAGCTACTGCAAGGGAATTTATAAACTGTCATGGTCTTAACAGAAAACCAATGTCATAGTGACCCTAAGTTGACCATGGCTTACATTTCCTGTTTGACTTGTCCTGTGTTACCACTTTAATTATGACCCTGATTTTTAATGTACACACAAAAATGTCCAAGATATTCAGAGACCTTAAGCTACCCATTTTATTTTCACAGAATTTCTTGTTGAGCATTAAAGAGGTTTTAGCAGGCGTTAGCTCTGGGACCACTTAAAATGAATCTGGTGTGCAAAGGCTTTTTAATTTGAGTCCATCCCATGTATTTATTCTTGGTTTTGTTTCCTCTTCTCTTTCTTCTTGATTAGTGCCCTGTGGACATGCCCAATGCTGGAACCTTCTGGCCCACATCCATAACGGCACATGTGGAAGGTCAGTCAGATCATTCCACTCTTCCTCCTTTGCCAGTCACTTCTTCCTCCTCCTCAATCCCCTTCAGCTACTCTACTGATCTTTCCTCTATGTTTTAAATTTTCTTTTAGTTGTAGATGGACACAGTGCATTTATTTTATTTATTTTTATGTGGTGCTGAGTATCCAACCCAGTGCTTCACACATGCCAGTCAAGCGCTCTGCCACTGAGCCACAACCCAGCCCCTCTTTCTTCTATACTAATGAAACTTCCTTTCCCTTCTTTATCCTTCCTCTCCCCTCCCCTCCCCTCCTTTGTTTCTTGACCTTTAGGAAGCTTATTAAGGAAGGTGGTGTCTGCACCATGTGTTGGAGTGTTCACACCATGCTTTTTTTGTAGCAACTGGAGTGTGTCTGGCCTAACTCCTAGGACTCTGATCCTCTTTGAGTTGATTTTTATGCAGTGGGACAAATAGGAATGGAATCACATTCTTCCACATATCCATATCCAGTTTCCCTGGCACCATTTGTTTAAAAGGCTATCTTTTCTCCATAGTTTTTGGCAACTTTGTCAAGGATCAGATGACTGTATCTACCTAGATTTGCCTCTGTGTCTTCTGTTCTATTCCACTGGTCTTTAAGTCTCCAGAGTTTTCAGAACTATATTGAGTAGGAGTGATTGAGAATGAACATCTTTGTCTTATTCATGACTTTAGCAAAAATTCAGTTTCTCTCAATTCAGTGTAATGCTGGCTTTGAATTTGTTATGTATAGCCTTTATTATGTTAAGATAAATTTCTTCCATTCCCTAGTTTCTTCAATTTTATGCCAACACCACCCTGTTTCTGTTACTATGACTCTAGTATAATATAAGATCAGGTATTGCAAAGCCTTCAGCATTGCTCTTACTGCTCAATATTGCTTAGGCTATTCTGGATCCTTTATTCTTTCATGTGAGTTTTAGTATTGTTTTATTTTTCTAGTTCTGTCAAGAATGGTGTTTTGATGAGGATCACATTGAATCAACAGATTGCTTTGAGTAATATGGTCATTTTGACAATATTCATTCTGCCTATTCAAGAAAATGGCAGGTTTCCATCTTCTGAGGTCTTCTGTACTTTCTTTCTTTAGTGTTCTCGAATTTTCATTGTAGAAATCTTTCACCTCCTTGGTTACATTTATTCCTGAGAATTTCATTTTTTTAATTTATTGAAAATGAGGTAGTTTCCTGATTTCTTTCTCAGCAGATTCATTATTGCAAAGCTAATAATTTATGAATGTTGATCTTGTATCCTGCTACTTTACTGAATTTGTTTATTACTAGAAGTCTTCCGGTGGAGCTATGTGGGCTGTCTAGATGTAGGATCATATCATCAGAAAACAGAGATAAAATTAACTTCTTCCTTCGCTATTTATATCCCTTTTAATTTCCTTCTCTTGCCTGGTTGCTTTGGCTAGATTTTCAAGAACTTTTAACCTCAATTTTTTTTTTTTTTTTTTGCGGTGCTGGGGATTGAACCCAGGGCCTTGTGCTTATGAGGCAAGCACTCTACCAACTGAGCTATATCCCCAGCAAACTTTGCAGTTACATCAATGTTCATAGCTGCTCAATTCAAAATAGCTAGATTGTGGAACCAACCCAGATGCCCTTCAATAGATGAATGGATAGAGAAACTGTGGTATATATACACAATGGAATATTACTCAGTCATAAAGAAGAATAAAATTATGGCATTTGCAGGTAAATGGATGATGTTGGAGACTGTCATGCTAAGTGAGATTAGCCAATCCCAAAAATCCAAAGGCCAAATGATCTCTCTGATAAGTGAATGATGATGCATAATGCAGGGTGGAAGGGAGGCAAGAATGGAGGAAGGATAGATAGCATAGAGGGAAGTGAGGGGTGGGGTCAGGGTGGGGGGATAAGAATAATAACAGAATGAGACAGATGTCATTGCCCTGTGTACATGTATGAATGCACAGATGGTGTGACTCTACTTTGTGTACAACCAGAGAAACAATAGCTGTACTCCATTTGTGTTCAATGAATCAAAATTAAATTAATTAAAAAAAAAGTATAATGCTAGCTTTGGATTTGTCATATACAGCTGTTTTAGTCAGCTTTTTTCACTGTTGTGACTAAAAGATCCAACCAGAACAATTCAATTGTAGAGGAGAAAAGATTTATCTGAGGGCTCACGGTTTCAGAAGTGTTAGTCCATTAACAGCTGGCTCAATTCCTTCTCGTGGTTTGAGGTAAGGCTGAACATCATGGTGGACGGGGATGGCAAAGGGAAACCCATTGTCATCAAGAAGCAGAGAGAGAGAGTCTCTACTCTCCAGATACAAAATATATACCCAAAGCCACACCCCAATTCCCACCTCCTCCAGCCACACCCTACCACTTCAGTTACCACTCAGTTAATCCCTATCAGGGGATTAAATCACTGATTGTATTAAGACTACCACAACCCAATCATTTCTCCTCTGAACCTTCTTATTCTGTCTCAGACGTGAGCTTTTTGAGGACACCTCATATCCAAACCATAACCATAGCCTCTATGATGTTGAGACAAATTTCTTCTGTTCTCTTGTTCCTTCCATGTCTTAAGAGCAAGAAGAGATAGCCTATAGGATGGAAGATAATCTTTGCCACTTAGTCTTCCAACAGGGAATTAATATCCTAAATATATAAATAATTCCAAAAACTTAGACCTAAAAAAAAAAAACAAATAATCTAATCAAAAAATGGGCAAATGATCTAAGTCAACAGTTCTCCAAAGAAGAAGTACAAATGGCTAACAAATATATGAAGAACTGCTCAACACCATTAGCAATCAGGGAACTCAGATCAAAACTCCATTGAGATTTCATCTCACTTCAGTAGAATGGCAATCTTCAAGAATATAAATAACAATAATTGCTGATGAGAATGTGGGGGAAAAGGTACATTCATGTATTGTTGATGGGGCTGAAAATTAGTGCAACCACGTTGGAAAACAGTATGGAGATTCCTCAAAAGAGTAGAAACGGAACCATCATATGATCCAGCTATTTCACTCCTTAGTATTTATCCAGATGAACGAAAATCAACATACTATAATCATACATGCATGCCAGTATTTATAACAGCACAATTCACAATAGCCAAGTTATAGAACGAGCCTATGTGCCCATCAACAGGAGACTGGATAAAGAAAATGTGGTATTATACACAATGGAGTTTTACTCAGCCATAAAGAAAAGGAAATTCTGTCATTTGCCAGTAAGTGGATGGAGGTGGAGAATATCATGCTAAGTGAAATAAGCCAGACTCAGAAAGTAAAGTAATAAGCCAGACTCAGAAAGAAATTCTTCTTTTAATTCCTAGGTCCTTGATCCATTTTAAGTTGAGTTTTGTACAGGGTGAGAGATATGGGTTTAGTTTCATAAGTGAGATTAGCCAATCCCCAAAATCCAAAGGCCAAATGATCTCTCTGATAAGTGAATGATGATGCATAATGCAGGGCGGAAGGGAGGCAAGAATGGAGGAAGGATAGTGTAGAGGGAAAGGAGGGGTGGGGTCGGGGTGGGGGGGTAAGAATGATAACAGAATGTGTGACAGACATCATTGCCCTGTGTACATGCATGAACGCACAGATGGTGTGATTCTACTTTGTGTACAACCAGAGAAACAATAGCTGTACTCCATTTGTGTTCAACGAATCAAAATTAAATAAATCTAAAGAAAAAGAAAGGAAAGGGTTAAATGTTTTCTGTCATATGTAAAAGCTAGAGAAATAAAAGGAATAAAAAGGGAGATCTCATGAAAATAAAAAGGAGAACAATAGAGGAAATAGGCTCAAGGGGGAAGGAGAAGGAATGGGAAAGCAGAGAACCTGTGGAATAAAAGAGACCAAATTATTTTACATTTAAAAAACAAAAATGAAACAGAAGGAAAACCAGTAGAGTAGAGGCAGGAGACCCAGGGTAGGGAGAGGGGGAAGACTGGGGATTGAAATGGAGCAAATTATAAGTATTTATGAAGGTGTTAAAATGAACTCCACTATTATTTATAACAATAATGCACTAATAGAAACATTAACACCAAATTTAAAATTTCTACTTAGGTAATTCCCAATAAAGAAAAGCCTAGAAAATGGAAGGAGGGAATGAACACTGGATTTAAAGACAGCCCTGCACCTTTTCTTTCCTTTCCTCTGGCTGAACCCCTGAGAGCGAGATGGGTTACCAAGAGCTCTCCTGGAGCCACTCCTGAAAACCCCCCACGGTTCTATGCACCTGCTCAAACCCACCAGGTCTGGTCCCGAAAGGCAACCTCACCATCTGTGGGCAGTGTTTCCATTAGCACTCAAGGGACATAGGCTTCAGTTGGACCAAGTGATCTTCTTTGAATGGATTGCCCAAGACAGCCATTCAGTGAATGAGAACATGCTAGCTCTTTGTACATTAAATTCTAAAATCCTAAAAAGAAAAAAGAAAAAAGCCCTGTGCTTACAAGCTAGTTTCATGCTTCCACTTTTAGTAGCACAACATAAAGGGAGAAAACACACAGGAGAAAGAAAGACGAGCTGCCTTCATGATCCAGCCCTGCCCTGTGTAGACTGGGAAGATCCACCATCTCCATTCTGCCAGCTCTACACAGTCCTGCCCACTTACCAATGGCCACCTCTAACTTTATCTTTTGAGTATTGAAAGATAAAGGCAGAAGCAAATAAAGGATTAAAAAAAGAAAAGGAGGAAAAACACAGAAAAGGTAGGGCAGTATGGTCCAGGGTGATGGACCCGTCCTTAGAGCAGTAAGAGTAGGATTCAAGCACAATCCTGCCCCTCTCTTCCCTGGTCCTTCTTGCCCAGCCATCTGCCGCCCTGAACTGCTGCACAGAAATCGCTCACAGCGCTGCACCAGCTCACCCTGCACCTTTTGGCATGTAGCTCTCCTCCTACTCTTAGATAACAAGCCTCTGCTGGGAAAGTCTGCATCTACAGGATTTATATGTATCACTTTTTTTAGTGAGTGTGAGATCCAAGGAGGCGACAATCACAGCATTCCAAAGAGTGTGTGTATATATGTATTCTTAATTGTTTTCAGATTGACTCTGGGACATCTTTATCCTGGAGGGTTTTGATTCTGGACTTTTTTTTTTTTTGGTGTTGTAATTATATTGCCAATAAAACTCTCTGAGATAGAATAAGACCATAAGAATAAGATTGGTTGGCTTTATTTTTTAAATTCCTATTTAGGTGCCATCACTGGGTATCATTAGAAAGGGAAAAAATTGTCAGAACAAAAAGAAAATGGAGGAAAAGGTGATTACCAACAAATTATTCAGAATATATCTGTTTTTTATTTCTTTTGGGGGGGAGGGGTACAAATTTTCATTTCTTTGGTTATGCGTGGTGTACATCCATATCATTCTTGTTAATCACACATGTATATAGGGTAATGATGTCTGTCTCATTCCACCATTTTTTATACCCTTACCCCCTGCCCCTCTCATTTCCCTCTTCATAATCTAAAGATCCTCCATTCCTCTCATCCCCCACCCCCAACCAGATTCTCTATCACTATCTGCTTTCTAACATTGTTTGTTACCATATATTCTATAAGTATTGATTTAGTGTTCACTGGGAATAAAGCAATTCCCCTCCCTCTCACAGA
The DNA here is from genome assembly GCA_020662805.1 of Glaucomys volans. Classification (NCBI taxonomy): domain Eukaryota; kingdom Metazoa; phylum Chordata; class Mammalia; order Rodentia; family Sciuridae; genus Glaucomys; species Glaucomys volans. The sequence goes on along the minus strand of JAJEJO010050676.1, from coordinate 12,663 downwards.
CCTTAATGCCACCTCCTCTGCAGGTGGGGGTTGGGGGATTAAACTCCTATGTTGCTCAGCTAGAGGGATCCCTTCTGTGAAGTGTGTCAGTAACTGATTTTGTCATTATGCCAGTGTCACAGTGTGTACTTACACAAACCCACATGGTGTATAGGTCGATCATTTGACGTGACCTTGGTGCAACCAGGGTACATGGTGGGCACAGGACGCATAAGGCTGCTGTGTACATAGCAAGGCAAATTGCTATTGAGCAGCACTTTTAATAAACAGAATTAATAAACTCCATTTATGATACAATAAAGTACAGTGCAGTGCATCTTCCAGTACTGTGCTCTGCATGAAATGTGTGTGCTATACTTCTAAGTGACCAGCAGTTCAGGAGGTCAGTTTCCACCAGCATGGTCACAAACCCCACATGACCAGGCAGTGGGAATTTTCCATCTCCATTATAACTGTTCTACCCAACAAGAACGAGATCATCCAAGCTGTTCACATAAAGCCAAAAGAAGCCTTTATTATAGCTGGCCAGCGACGACCACCCATACACCTAAAAGCAGTGTGGAGGGGAATCATGCACTAGTTCCTTCCTTGTCAGCATTTCTAGGGAAAATGATGAGTGAGTGGGGTGGGCGGTACAGTCACTGTTTCTAGCCAATGCAAGCAAGCCACGCTACAGAAGCAGATGTTAGCGATTAGCGGTTAGCTATCTCTCCCTCCTGAAGGTACATTTAGGCCTTTAGGGACTTTCCAACTTCCTTAATTTAAAGGTCAGCCCTCGGTTTCCGGGAATTGTTGGTTCCATTTCTGGGACATGGTATATGAGAATTTTATTTCTTGGAGACTGTAACAATAACCATATAGGACCACTCTTCTTTCAGAGGGGACACTCATTCCGTTACTACCCACAGAGGTCTACACATCTATTCCAGTTGAGATTTTCAGATTTCTCCCTTCTCATCTGTCAGGATCATGGCTCCTCCCTGACCAGTGAAGTTCTCTTCACCTGGGACCTGAGTCCCATGTGAGCCATTCTAAGGACATCTCTCACTTATTTTTCTCTTTCCACTCCTTTGTGCTCTATCTTTCTTCTACAAGCATTTACATACCATCAAGTGTCTCCTGTCTTTGAATTAATTAACTCCTTCATGTGCTCCATTACCTCTTCTCCTCCCACTTAGGATGCATCAGGCTCCTCCTCAAAGTTGTCCATCTGTGCTGTCCTCACTTCCATGACTTCTGTTCACTCCTAAGCCTCCTGGAATCTGGCTGCTGCCTTCTCCACTCCACTGAAACTCCTGTCCCAGGTCAAGTGACCACTCACTTCTAAAAATATCCCCTTCCTGTAGCCCCAGGAACTCCAAGCTGGTCTAGGATGTCCTTCTTCTCTCCACAAACTCTCGGCCTCCTACCGAGCTCTTGTTTTTCCAGTTACATGAACTGGTACCAGTGTTCCCGGGGCTCCTCCCTCACCCATTCCTCCTCTCAATTACTGCATGTGTACTAGCGGACATGCCTCCCTTTTTCTCCCTTCACTTGCAGTTCATAAAATTTCAAAAATCAAGGAAACATCCTTGAAGGAATAAAAGGCTATTTCTCACACTGTTGGCCTGGAATCAACATTAGAGATTTTTGATTTGGGATTTTTTCCTCAAAACTTTGTAGCCTTTATGCATATAAAAGTCAGGTTGCAGGTTTTATTTATAAAGCTTCTGACAGAAAAAAGAATTCCTCTTATAGAATTTGTGTTTTAATTGGAAGTTAGATTATTTTCAAATTGCTTAATGTATGTTTATTGATAAGACAGATGGATTTACATGGTATTGACCTTGAGCTGAGCTGTTGAGTCTGGGTGATGAGTACAGGGCAGCACCTTATCTAGTATATATTTGAATGTTCCGTAATAAAAGATTACTTTTAATTCTTGCCTTCTTGGAATTTATATTTTAATTTGTGAAAGAATCAAAATTTCCAACTCAAAGGAACTATTTAATCCAACCCCATTTCTTTCAGTGAGACAAGAGAAACCACATATTTTCATTTACTACTTTCTTACCTGGAGGTATTGATAAATGGCAATAGGTAGTCCCATGTGTGATGTATGAATTTTAATCAGGGTTGATGGTGTGTAGTTTCCCCAATGGTTCAAGAGAGTGGATATGAAGCGTCATGAAAAATCTGTATGAGAGCCTTTGAACCAATGAACAAGCTGGAAAAATGTAGAACATTTAGGACCAATGTCATTTTCAAAAATAGAAGAAATAAAAATAGTAAAAACAGCAGATAAAAGAGCACACCACAGAAACTTTTAAGTCCCCAAAATATGCATGGCTGAATCGGCTTTGTGGCCCCCAGGAATATATGTCTGCATCCTAATATCCTGAATTGGGGAATGTTTAAATGGCAAAAGAATGAATGTCACTTATAGGACAAAATGTGTAGCTGAGTTAAAGATCTTACAGAGGAGCACACCCCGCACCGTCTGGTTTAGCCCTACATGCAATCACATGTTTCCTGAGAAGAGGGTTTGGGACAGACACACAGGAGAGACACACGTAGGAGGAGCGGGTGATGTTCAGCTGAAGCAGAGATACAGCCACAAGCCAAGGAACACCTGCAGCCACCAGAAGCTTGAAGAGGCAAGGCTGGCCTTCATCACTACAGCCAGTGGCTCTGCTGATACTGAGTTCAGACTTTGGGTCTCCAGCATTGTGAGAAAACAAATGGTGTTTCAGGTTACCTAGCATGTGGTAACATGTTCCAGCAGCCATAGGAGGCTAATTCAGTGTCCGTGTTTCCTTCCTCTAACAGGTTTCTGTCAAAGCCGATCCACTACGTAACATACTTGCGCCTGCTACCTGAGAATTAAAGAGAGTTAGTGCATCTCATCATAAAATGACAGACCTTAAGAAGATTCCTTCAAGAATTAACTTGCACAAAGCAAAGCATCAGTATTTGAGCTACATATTTGTTACGTGATGCTAAGAAGTACCTAATGGCATTCGGAAATAGCATTGCCTCTATAATTTGCAGGACCCAAGGAAAAACTGAATATGGGATCTTCTAGTTCAAAATTGGTGAGAATATCAAGGTAGCAGAGAATTAAATCAAGCATTTGGCCTTTCTGAGCATGGGACCCTGAGCATCCCCACAGATGAAACATTCAGGAAACCAACCCTACATCCAGCGCAGGCCTTTCTCCAAGGGAAGAGTGCAGTTTGATTGAAAATCACCAGAGGTTACTCTTCCTAAAAAGAGGTGGAAGAAGCCTCCCCTATGCCTCAGTGTGGCACAGGCCCAAGGCAAAACACCACAGCAACTGGCAAAGACAAGACTCTTTCCTCTCAAAGTGGAACGAGGGGCAATGAGCCATAGTACATCTCCCAAATAATTAGAGATGGTGAGAGGAAATAACAGAAACTGGAACGCAGCCTGCAGATGAGTATCAGAGGAAAGCAAGACCTCATTAGCAACAGAATTAATAAAGACTCTGATCTAACCTGGAGCAGGCATATTTCTTAGCAAGCTAAATATAGTTAGGGAGATAAATGATAGATACTAGCATACAGAAACAACAATTGACATGTATAAACTAAAGTAAACAAATATATAGTAATACATGTATGTATGTGTATATCTCATTCTAACCCTTTCCTCTCTACTGCCTTTAATCCCAAAAGCATTTAAGTTGTCAAGTATTATGCAATATGTTAGCATATTACATACTCTGTTAATATTAGCATATATTAATGCTAATTTATGTAAAAAAGCTTTTACATGACTCTATTAATATTAGCATATATTAATGAATAATACTATTTTTAATGTTATGTTTTACATAACCTATAATGATATAACAGGTTATGTTATACAAATGGATATAGAATATATGATGTTTAGTTTACATATAACTACATAGAGAGATATAGATATGTGTGTGTTTGTTTGTGTACTAGGGACCAGATGGACAGTGAAGGAAGCATTCACGTCAGCAGATTTTAACACGGCTCAAAAATCAAGGAACAGTGAGAGAACTAAGTCGAGAAGACTCAGGAAAACCTACAAAACACGAGAAGCAAATTCTAGAATAAATCTGTATAGAAATTGTTCTGTGTCATCTGACTGAGGGTTTTCACTAATTATTTAATTAGAAGGTAATTATTATCATATGCAATAATATTTTAAGGGAGGATCCAAGATGGCGGATTAGAGGAAGGCTGCATTCCTACTTGCTCCGTGGATTCCTACTTGCTCGGGATTCAAACAGCTGGAATATGACTCTCAACGAGATTTTATATTCAAAGCACATATAAGGGGTCCCCAGGTGCCGCTCCAGAACCAACTCAGCCGGGCTGGGCTCGGCCCGCCGCGGGCAGTGACAATCCGGGAGCCGGACAGCTACGATCCGGGAGCGCCTGAACCTGCAGCTGCTTCGGAGCCACTGACCTGGGTCTGCGCCAGCCAACAAGTGAGTGCGGGTCCCCAGTAGCGCTTCGGAGTCACTGGCTGTGGCTCCAGCACCAGCCGGCGGCCTCCCAGGCAGAGACCGAGCATCTCAGGCTACCTGGGCATTCAGAGGCGTCCGGGAAACTCTGAGATCGCGGACTCTGGTGGGGAGATGGAACTACCCCACGCCATTTTGGCGGCTTAACTGGCGGAGAAGGCTCATTACCAGCTTCCTGGGGCCTTCGGCTGCGTCAGGGGAGCTTCAACCGGGAAACTCTGGGAACGCAGTCTCTGGCGGGAAGTGGGAACTATTCAGTGCCACTCCCCCCAGCTTCCCTGGTGGAGAGCGCCCATCTTGGGCTTCCCAGGCCCTCTAGCCACACCTGGAGAGGTTGGCCCGAAGCCCCTGGAATCGCTGACTCCGGCAGGGAGGTGGAACTGCTCTGAGTTTGGCGGCTTCCCTGGCAGTGGGGGGGTCCATTTCCAGCTTCCTGGGGCCGCCAGCAGTGTCAGCAGTGTCTGAAGTGATCGGGCAGGGAGCTTTGGGCCTTTGGCAATAGCTCACAGTGTCCCCAGGAGAGAGCAACCACCTGCCACTGCCTGAACCCCCAGCGAGGAGTTCAGGTCAGCCTGGGCTCTCAAGCCCAGTGTCTCCATCACTGAGCACAGTTCGGTGACACCACCCCAACTTGAACTAGTGCCCAGGCCCACACCCAGGCCCGGAGTCTACCACCTTGCTGTATCTAATTGTCTATCAACACTAGGCTGCCTCTGCCCAGAAGCATTGATCATTCCCAACCTGGAGGTAGTGGGACAGCACCTTTCTTGGGTCACCGCTTGATCAAACACCCCTCAAGCAACAGAGGGGAAGATACACGAGCACCATGAGAAAACACGGGAAGAAAGTGTCCCAATTAAACCTAGATGACATATCAAGAGAACCCAAAGACAGCATGGTAGAAGAAATGACAGAAATGGAGTTCAGAATGTTCATAATTAAAGTGATCCGAGAAGAGAATGATGTGACGAGAGAGCAGATTCAGGCTATGAATAATCAGTTAATAGAGCAATTGCAAGAAGCAAAAAATTACTTCAATAAAGAGATAGAAATTCTGAGGAAAAAACAAACAGAAATTCTTGAAGGAAACAAGGAAATGAAGGAAACAATAAACCAAGTTAAAAACTCAATAGAAAGCATAATTAACAGAATAGATCACTTGGAAGACAGAACCTCAGACAATGAAGACAAAATATTTAATCTTGAAAACAGAGTCGAACAAACAGAGAAGATGGTTAGGAATCATGAACGAACCCTCCAAGAAATATGGGACATCATGAAAAGACCAAATTTAAGAGTAATCGGGATTGAGGAAGGCGCAGAGATACAAACCAAGGGTATGAATAATCTATTCAAGGAAATATTATCAGAAAATTTCCCTAATATGATGAATGAGATGGAAAATCAATTACAAGAAGCTTACAGGACACCAAATGCACAGAATTACAACAGATCCACACCAAGGCACATTATAATGAAAATGCCTAACATACAAAACAAAGATAGAATTTTAAAGGCGGCGAGAGAAAAGAATCAGATTACCTACAGGGGGAAACCGATACGTATATCAGCAGATTTATCAGCCCAGACCCTAAAAGCAAGAAGGGCCTGGAACAACATATTTCAAGCTCTGAAAGAAAACGGATGCCAACCAAGAATCTTATATCCAGCAAAACTTACCTTCAGATTTGATGACGAAATAAAATCCTTCCATGATAAACAAAAGCTTAAAGAATTCACAAAGAGAAAGCCTGCCCTACAGAACATTCTCAACAAAATATTCGAAGAGGAAGAAACGAAAAATAACAATCTCAGTCATCATGGGGAGGAACTACCCTAAAGAAAGAGTCCATCAAAGGAGAAACAAAGTTAAGCTAAAAACCCTAAAAAAGCTAAAATGACAGGAAATACAAGTCATATCTCAATAATAACCCTGAATGTAAATGGCCTAAACTCATCAATCAAAAGACATAGACTGGCAGACTGGATTAAAAAGAAAGACCCAACAATATGCTGCCTACAAGAGACTCATCTCATAGAAAAACATGCCCACAGACGAAAGGTGAAAGGTTGGGAAAAAGCATACCATGCACACGGACTAAGTAAAAAAGCTGGGGTTTCCATCCTCATTTCAGACAAAGCAGACTTCAAACCAAAGATAGTCAGAAGGGATAAAGAAGGACATTTCATATTGCTTAAAGGTAGCATAAATCAACAGGACATAACAATCATAAATATTTATGCACCAAACAATGGCGCATCCATGTATGTCAATCAGATCCTTCTCAATTTCAGGAATCAAATAGACCAAAACACAGTAATACTCGGAGACTTTAACACTCCTCTCTCACCATTGGACAGATCTTCCAAACAAAAATTGAATAAAGAAACTATAGGACTCAATGACACAATCGCTAATCTGGACTTAACGGACATATATAGAATATTCCATCCATCAAAAAGCGAATACACTTTCTTCTCAGCAGCGCATGGGACCTTCTCTAAAATAGACCATATGTTATGCCACAAAGCTACTCTTAACAAATACAAAAACATACAGATACTACCTTGTATACTATCAGATCATAATGGAATGAAACTAGATATCAACGAGAAAGTTAGAAACAGAAACTACTCCAAGACCTGGAGATTAAATAATATGCTATTGAATGATACATGGATAACAGAAGACATTAGGGGGGAAATTAAAAGATTCTTAGAGGTCAACGAGAATAAAGATACAACATATCGAAATCTCTGAGACACCATGAAAGCAGTGCTAAGAGGAAAGTTCATTGCAGAGAGTGCATTTAATAAAAGAATGAAAAGTCAACAAATCAATGACCTCACATTACAGCTCAAAGCCCTAGAAAAAGAGGAACAGATCATCACCAAAAGTAGTAGAAGACAGGAAATAATCAAAATCAGAGCTGAAATCAACGAAATTGAAACAAAAAAAACAATTCAAAAAATCGACGAAACAAAAAGTTGGTTCTTTGAAAAAATAAACAAAATTGATAAACCCCTAGCCACGCTAACAAAGAGAAGGAGAGAGAAACTCCAAATTACTAAAATTCGCGATGGAAATGGAAATATTACAACAGACACAATTGAAATACAAAACATAATAAGAAACTACTTTGAAAATTTATACTCCAACAAAATAGAAAACCTGGAAGACATCAACAGGTTCCTAGAGGCATATGAGCCACCCAAACTGAATCTGGAGGACATACACAACTTAAATAGATCAATTTCAAGCAGTGAAATAGAGGAAGTCATCAAAAGCCTACCAACAAAGAAAAGTCCAGGACCAGATGGATTCACAGCCGAGTTCTACAAGACCTTCAAAGAAGAGCTCATTCCAATACTCCTCAAAGTATTTCATGAAATAGAGGAGGAGAGAACCCTTCCAAACTCATTCTATGAAGCTAATATCACCCTGATACCAGAACCAGAGAAGGACACATCAAGGAAAGAAAATTTCAGACCCATATCTCTAATGAACATAGATGCAAAAATTCTTTACAAAATTTTAGCGAATCGCATACAAAAGCATATTAAAAAGATAGTGCACCATGATCAAGTGGGTTTCATCCCAGGGATGCAAGGTTGGTTCAACATCCGGAAATCAATCAATGTAATTCACCACATCAACAGACTTAAGGTCAAGAACCACATGATTATTTCAATAGATGCAGAGAAAGCATTTGATAAAATACAGCACCCATTCATGCTCAAAACACTAGAAAAAATAGGGATAGTGGGGACATTCCTTAACATTGTAAAGGCCATTTATGCCAAGCCCACAGCTAACATCATTCTAAATGGAGAAAAATTGAAAGCATTCCCCCTGAGAACTGGAACAAGGCAGGGATGCCCTCTTTCGCCACTACTATTCAACATTGTTCTTGAAACTCTAGCCAGAGCAATTAGACAGACCAAAGAAATTAGAGGAATACGAATAGGAAAAGAAGAGATCAAACTATCCCTATTTGCTGATGACATGATTCTCTATCAAGAAGATCCTAAGAATTCCACCAGAAAACTACTGGAACTCATTAATGAATTTAGCAAAGTAGCAGGATATAAAATTAATGCTCATAAATCTAATGCATTTTTATTTGTAAGTGATGCATCCTCTGAGAGAGAAATTAGGAAAACTACCCCATTCACACTAACCTCAAAAAAAATAAAATACTTGGGAATCAATCTAACAAAAGATGTGAAAGACCTCTACACTGAGAACTACAGAACGCTAAAGAAAGAAGTTAAAGAGCATCTGAGAAGATGGAAAGATCTCCCATGTTCTTGGATAGGCAGAATTAATATTGTCAAAATGGCCATACTTCCAAAAATGCTATACAAATTCAATGCAATTCCAATTAAAATCCCAATGATGGACCTTATAGAAATAGAGCAAGCAATCATGAAATTCATATGGAGGAATAAGAGACCCAGAATTGCTAAAGCAATCCTTAGCAAGAAGAGCGAAGCAGGGGGTTTCACAATACCAGACCTCCAACTATACTACAGAGCAATAGTGACAAAAACAGCATGGTATTGGTACCAAAATAGACAGGTAGATCAATGGTACAGAATAGAGGACACAGAGACAAACCCAAATAAGTACAGGTATCTCATACTTGACAAAGGAGGCAAAAACATGCAATGGAGAAAAGACAGCCTCTTCAACAAATGGTGCTGGGAAAACTGGAAATCCATATGCAGCAAAATGAAACTAAACCCATATCTCTCACCCTGTACAAAACTCAACTCAAAGTGGATCAAGGACCTAGAAATCAGACCAGAGACTCTGCACCTAATAGAAGAGAAAATAGGTCCAAATCTTCATCATGTTGGCCTAGGACCAGATTTCCTTAACATGACTCCCAAAGCGCAAGAAATAAAAGCACGAATCAATGATTGGGATAGAGTGAAACTAAAAAGCTTCTTCTCAGCAAAGGAAACAATCAGCAATGTGAAGAGAGAGCCTTCAGAGTGTGAGAAAATCTTTGCCACACACACTTCGGACAGAGCACTAATCTCCAGAATCTACCAAGTACTCAAAAATCTTTACACCACGAACACCAATAACCCAATCAATAAATGGGCCAAGGAAATGAACAGACACTTTACAGAGGAAGATCTACAAGCAATCAACAGATTTATGAAAAAATGTTCAACATCACTCGTTATAAGAGAAATGCAAATCAAAACCACCTTAAGATTTCATCTTACCCCAATTAGAATGTCTTTTATCAAGAACACAGGCAACAACAGGTGTTGGCGAGGATGTGGGGAAAAGGGTACACTCATACATTGCTGGTGGGAGTGCAAGTTGGTGCAGCCACTCTGGAAAGCAGTGTGGAGATTCCTTAGAAAACTTGGAATGGATCCACCATTTGACCCTGCTATCCCACTCCTTGGCTTATACCCAAAGGACTTAAAATCAGATTGCCTCAGTGATGCAGCCACATCAATGTTCATAGCTGCTCAATTCACAATAGCTAGATTATGGAATCAACCTAGATGCCCTTCAGTAGATGAATGGATAAAGAAACTGTGGTATATATACACAATGGAATATTACTCAGCCATAAAGAAGAATAAAATTATGATATTTGTAGGTAAATGGTCGATGTTGGAAACTCTTATGCTAAGTGAGATCAGCCAATCCCAAAAATCCAAAAGCCGAATGGTCTCTCTGATATATGAATGATGATGCATAATGTGGGGGGGAAAGATGGCAAGAATGGAGGAAAGATAGCTAGCATAGAGGGAAGGGAGGGGTGGGGGTGGGTGGGGGGTAAAATTAATAACAGAATGTGTGACAGATACCATTGCCCTGTGTACATGCATGAATGCACAGATGGTGTGACTCTACTTTGTGTACAACCAGTGAAACAATAGCTGTACTCCATTTGTGTTCAATGAATCAATAAGTAAATAAAAGAATAAATTTAAAAAAAAATATTTTAAGGTTTGTATCAAATTAAGGTTACATTAACTTTCTAGAAAATGAATATGCTTTATAAGTGTAATTCACTCATCTTAGTTAAGCTTTTAGTCATCTTCCAAATACCATAAGTTAAAAAAAGAAAGAAAGAAAATGTTTAAGCAGTTTTAGAAAGCCATATAGACTTCTGGGTTTATTTGACCACCAAAATATAGCATTCTAAAATAAACTCCAGGGGGAAAAGCCTCTTATGGAACATTATTGTGAACAAAAATGTATTTCCATCTTGGCACTGTAGCTGTTTCACCAAGGGCAGGGAAGGACAAAACCAAGAGGCAGAGAGGGGCCTTGCCTTAGGGCGCCCACTCTCTATGAACAAAAAAAAATAGAGATGCCCGTAACAAAAATCAAAAAAAAGGAGAGAAAGAAAGAAAGAGGAATAAATTCTGTGGAGCCTAAAATTCAGAAGTTGGAATGCATATCCTCAACACATATCAAGACCCTCCAAATTGTCAATTTCCTCATTCCTACCAAAGAACGATCAGTTGTCTATATTTTTTTGTCTGCAAGCTGATTGACACGTCTTCATAGGGAGAAATCTCCTGGCTCGCCAGGGCCCAGACGAACTTCTAAACCAGGATCCTTTTGCATCTGTTTCTCTAGGGGCTGCCCTCCTCACCGACTGAGCTCCTCCGAACTGTCTCACTTGGTCCTCATAAACACGCAGGAGGGAGGTTCTGCAGTGTTGACATTTTACAGTTGGATAACCTGAGGCCCAGGGAGTTGAAGAAATGTCCCTAGAGGCAGGCAATGTGTGGAGAAGGCAGGACCTGGCATTTGTAACAGCTGGGACTCTGTCACAGTGCCTGCGGATGAGGAGGACAGCTGCCCCCCAAGAAGTGAAACGTGGTAACACACACATGCATCAGCGAGAGAGGGACAGCTCAGAACGGGCCCAGCATGGTGTGAGCTCTGTGTCGCCCGAGAACTGACATTCTCAATGGAGCTTCTCTTAGTGCTTCCTTAGTCTCCCTTTTATGTGTCTCATGTGTCCCCTGTCTCGTGAAATCTGGTCTCAAAATCCAGATAGTTCTATGTTAGTTTTTTTTTTTTTCTAAATCTGGTAGAAAATTTGATTCCTCATTGTACATTTTCCCAAAGTTCATTAAAATATTGGATCTCTACCAGTAAAAGAATTACTCTGTTTTCCTAGAAGTGGACAGCAGGTGGGAGTTCCACTGATAGGATCTTGAGTTTTTGGTGTTTTCCTGGTCGAGTGCTTTGTTCTGACCTCCTGCCTTTGGGGTTGCGTCCCCCACCCTCCCTGCCTCTCCCACCTCCAGGTTCTGTAAGCCACCATCTAAAAGTTTAAAATCTCAGACCGCTGGAGCAAGCAGGCAAAAAAGGGACCTATGGGCTTAGTCCTAGCTGAAAATAATTTCCCTAGTTTGTAGAAAGACATTAACAGGATTACTCCAGCACAGCATCTGTAAATGCCCCTGGCCAGAAGGATGCTGCAATTATTACCACCTAATCCTGTAACTCCCAGCATTGCCTAGGTTACATTTAACATGGACATCTGTATTTCTTAGTAAAATGAAGTTACATAAAAAACTCTGCCTACATGTAAATGATCAAATTAACACACATACACACACACACACACACACACACACACACACAAGATTCCTGCCAGAGCACTTGCACTTAAGCCAAAAAGAGTAGGGGAAATGGGGGGACATAATATATGGAGTTCTGATATGTTGGAGGACTTGTTCAAAGAATGGAATGCAGCCTCACACTTCAACTAGGAACTGGCAATCTGCAATTACACCCAAGAGAATTGAGTACTTGCATAATTAAAACCATCCAAAGTTATCCAAGGATTATAAAAAGTAAAGCAATACACAATATGCTTAGCAAATTAGAGTCAGCAACCTTTTATCTTTTTACTTCATTGCTTTTTCTCAAATAGGGGTCACAAGCACTTAGAATATTGCCTTAAATATCTTCATATAAACACATGCTGACTTTCATCTTTCTCATAGCTTTCTTCATAATCTGATTCTTTGCTGATTTTTTTTACTGGTTTATTCCTTTAAATGTTTCAAAGTCATTTCGCCAAGGGTGCACTGTTTTCCCTCTCTGCACCCAAAGCAAAGCGACACAGACACACAGACACACACACACACACACACACACA
>JAJEJO010050674.1:0-75961 GCA_020662805.1 Glaucomys volans | reverse complement strand
CAGTTCCGGGGAGCTGCCTCTCTCTTTGCCCTGATCTTGTCTGTCCAATTTGGTTAATCTACTTATTTCTCCCAGAAAACACATGACAACAAGGGCAACACTTGTTTTTGATCTTCCTTCCCCAAGAAATCAATAGTGCTCAGTGAGAGCAGACCTGCACACACAGTCCAAGAGCTATAGAATTACACAGGGCAGTGAGAGCCTGGCTGGGTTTGGCTAATAGCTCTCGCCTGCTGCTGGCGACTTCTGTACTCTGATGCCCATCACCACTCTCCCCTCCTTTCCTTTTGCTGGGAGCTCAGGCACCAGGAATTGTTCATTTCATCTTCTCCTCCTCACTTCCATTCACCCTGAAAATAGTAGACCCCTTTGTTGGACTTCAACTTGGGCAGTAGTTATTAACTTGAGCTTCATGGACATGGAGAAAGTTTATGGACAAGTTTGGTGCATGTTGCATGATCCCCTGGGATCCCAGGAATAACAAAGTGGGGAAAGAAATACTTGGCTCTATCCAGAATCTAAGGTTCCAGTACACAGAGGAGGATCACAGAGAACTGGAAAGGAACAAGGACATTAGTTGAAAAAGAGAAGAACAGAAAGGAGTAAGGGACAGCTTCTGAGTGGACTGCTTGGAAAGACCAGAAGGAAGCAAAGACAATGTCAATAAAGGTGACAATTCACACAATTTGCCCCACTAACTATGATCTCACTTTTGCTTTCCCCACATGTACTAGTTAGCTTCCCATGAATATAATGAAACACCTGAGGTGACTAACTTATGAAGAGAAAGGTTTTCTGTGGCTCACAGTTCTGGAATTTCCAGATCCAGTGGTCCCATTGCTTTGGACTTCTAATGAGGACAGCACAAGCCAAAGCAAACCACTTAATTATGAGCCAGGAAGCAGATGAGAGACACAGGAAAGGGCCAGGGTCCTAAAATCTCCTGTGGGGGCATGCCTTCAATGACCTAAGGATCTCCCACAAGGTCCAACCTCTTAAAGGGCCCACCATCTCCCTAGAGTCCCACTATGGGGTCCAAGTCTTTAACCCATAGACATTTGGGGTATACTATTCTTGTAGTTTGGATATGAGGTGTTCCCAAAAGCTTCTATGTTAGTTCAGGAATACTCAGAGGAGAAATCATTAGATTATGTATCTGTAACTTAATCAGTCCATCCTAGTTTGAATGGACTAGCAGAGTGGTGATTGTAGGTAGGTGGGGCTTGGCTGGAGGAGTTGGGGTGCTGGGGGTGTTCCCTAGAAGGGCTCATTTTCTGCAGTTCCCTATCCCCTCTTCTTGGAGACCATGTAGAAAGCAGCTTTCCTCTATCATGTCTTCCTGCCATGATATTCTTCTCATCTTGGTCCCAGAGCAATGGTCTCTGCCAACCATGGACTAAACCTCTGAAATCTTGAGCCCCAATAAACTTTTCCTCCTCTAAGTTTCCTGCTCTAATTGGTTGAGATTAATTCCACCTGTCAAAAAAGATTATAATAAGCATTTAGTTGATATTACATTCTTCTGCACCCAAGTTGGTAGACAGCACAATTTCTTGAAAAGTTTACAACTTTTAATGGATTCTCAAAAAACCCTTTGGACTAAAGATTCACAGTGATGCCTGAAGTTCCTGATGAAGTGTATGGTGTGTCAACACGTACAGACCAGAGTTAGCCAAGCTCTTCAAGGATGCTCTCTTCCCTCTTCCTGCCTCCTGCAGAGACCAAGAGGCTTCATCTGACTGCCTCAACCTCACTAGTATTAACAGTGCATATTTAGGACTTGCAGGAATATAGTTCTTTAGTCTTTCTCCAATCAGTCCACCCAAAGACCTCTCATGCAGGAGGGAATGAATTGATGCCTTCTCCTCTTGTTTACTCCAGGGGTCTTAGGCAGAGCTCAAAAGGCCACCACAGCAGGTCCAATTGTCCAAAGGCTATGTTCCAACTTTAAGCATTCTAAGTTCTATTCTATAATGTAGCCATGCTTGTTTAAATATAAAAATCATGATTTTTACCATAGATTTTCAAATACCTTCAACACCCAGAAAGACATATCATGCTAAACCTTTGTCTTAACATGGCTCCTTCTTATCAAGCCAGCATGCACCCACCCACATTGTAATTGTGTGAAAAGCATGATAGACCTGATGAACTTGTTGGTCTTTCTGGCGTGTCTACCATGTGCCCAGTCCTTGCCAGATGCTCAGACTACAGAGACAGAAAACATAATTGCATAATTGTGTGTGTGAATGTCCTATAGCAGAAGAAAGAACAGGGCACCAGAGTCCAGTGTAGGGCAACAAGACCTCCTGAAGGTGCACTGAGATCACATAGACAAAGGATTTTGCCTAATAATCCTTCCTGGAGATGTCAGGCCCTTGAAGAGAGGAAAACGGACTCCCTGGGTTTCCTTGAAAATCTGGGGTCCCCATAAGGGAAACTCCCTGGACTTAGAGGCAGCAGATCTAGACACAGTCCTAACCCTTGATAGATCATGATGTAGTTGACCCCTGCCCAGTTATTTTCTTTGTGGTGTGATTATCACACATGGTGTGAAGGAGGTTAGGGGAGGGTAGTGGAAAACTGAGGCATCTACAGCCACATGTGACTGTGAGAAGTCTACCAGAAACACGAGCTGGATCCTTGAGCAGTTCTCTAGTAAATGTAGGCTACACCAATTAAAAAAAAAAAAAAACCTGTGTCCCTCTAGAGCAGGGTCAGCAAAGTTTTTCTGCTAAGGGAAAGGTAGTAAATATTTGGAAGTTTTCCATCTAAAATGTTTCTGTCTCAACAATTCTGCTCTGCTATTGCAGCAAGAAAGCAGTCATGAACACCACCCCAAGAACAGGCACGGCTGTGTTCCCACACAACTCCACTAATGGACACTGAGGTGCAGTTTTGGTCTAGTTTTTACTCACCAAAAAATATCGTTCCTCTTTTGATTTTTTTTTCTCAACCATTTCAAGATATAAAAGCTATTCTTTCCTGAAGATCTATGCAGAAACTGGCAGTGGTTTGCACACCCCTGTTGCTCACTGCTATTCGGGAGCATGATAGAAGTCAACATCTTCCCTCTGGTGCCTCATTCACATAGAAGTCCACGTGGTCCTGTTGAATGGATGCTCCTCAAAATTGTGAAGTTTCATCTGACATGCAAAACATTCCTTCTCATTCAGAGCACGGTGTTCAAATTGTTGTAAACATTCTCTCTCATTTGTGGAAGCTAGTAAGTCAATCTCACAGAAGAACAGAATGGAATTATAGTTACTAGAGACTAGAAAGAGTTGGGGGAAGAGGGAACAGAAAGAAGTTCAATCAGGAGCACCAAAACACCACTGGAGTAAAAGAATTTGTTAAAGTTTTTAGGTAGCACAGTAGGTGCAATCCATGACCTATAGTCAGCTTTTCAGTGCTATGATAACATACCTGAGAACATCAGTTTAGATGAGGAAAGATTATTTTGGCTGATGGTTTCAGAGATTTCAGTACATTATTAACAACCCCATTGTTTCAGGTCTGTGGTGAGGCAGAATATAATGGCAGAAAGGCATGATGAAGGAAAGCTGCTCAACTCATAGCAGCCAGGAAGCAGAGGAGGTCAGGTATGAGAAAGACCATCCTAGGGAATACCTACAGTGACCTGCTTCCTCCAACTGTGCCCCTCCCCCACCTATAGTTCCCACCACTTCCCAATAAAGCCATCAGCTATGAACTTACCAATGGATTAATTCACTGATGAGGTCAGAGTCCTCGTGATCCAGTGGCTTCCCCAGAGCCCCACCTCTGAACATGGCTGCATCCAGGACAAAGCCTTCCACACATGAGCTCCGGGAGGACATTCCAGATCCAAACTATGACAGTATCTTCCAAAATGACTAGTAGAGTATGAAACTCCTAACATGAAAAAAATGACTAATGTTGGAGGAAATGGAAATGCTTGTTGCCCTGACTTCAATATTGTACGTTGTACACATGTATCAATGCACCCCATAAAGATGTACAATGCGTTTGCCTTAATAATTTTAAAAAACAAATATATATATAAATTATTATATGTATATAAAAATTTTTAAAAATGTGTATGTACTGAAAGAAGTCTGGTCACCAGGAGTTCAAGATATTTTATTCTTCTTGTTTCCAACAAACAGAAAAACTTGAATGATTTGACCACAATAGACTGGAGTTCAGGCAGCAGCCTGTTTGTGACAACAAAGGGGCAAAGCATCAGGGCAGGCAGGGCCATGCGCCCCACTCCACCATACAAAAGCAGTCCTCTACTGCTGTCCCTGAGCCGCACACACTGAAGATGACACATCAGTTCCAGGAAACATCACCACCAAACACTGCCCGCATCATAAGCCATAAGCAGGCCAGCTGCTCATGAGTGGAATTTTCTGGCTGTTGGAGAGTTCTCGGCAGTGCAAAGTGCTGCTAAACTCCTCAGAGACCCAAATTGGATTGGATTTTTTTTTTTTATTTGTTCTCCCCAGCATCAGGGAAGGACTTAGATAGCCATTCGGGTATTTTGTTCAAGGGCCGAGGAAGTAAACAGATTCTTTATATACTTTCTGCAGAGCCTCTTCCCAGCCCCTACCCCTTGCTTATTATCTCACACCAACAGACCGTGAGCTGTTCCAACTCTCTTCAGTTCTCTTAATATTTACTGAGAGTCCCTTCGATGTGTTCTATACTAAGTTAACCGCTGGACACAAGGCAGTAAGCCAGGTCAATGTGGTCTGAACTAGTTGCCTAGTAGGAAAATCAGACATTTAAATAACTAGTATTTCATATGAGGTCAACTTTACAGTAAGAGCCATATCAAGAGTTACGGATGACACTAGAAGGGGAATCTAACCTACCCCAGGGCATAGAGAAGCCCTCCCCACCCTTAGGAAAGGCTTGAAGTTGGTGGCTAGGTGAAGAGAAAGATGAAAGATTTCCAGAGGAGAGAATAACAGGTGTGAGGAACCCTGAGTTCAGAAAGGGTAATGGATCCACGGAAGTGAACTCCACACTGCAAAGAGCCGGCAGGAAGGGAACCAGGGCAGAGGCGATGTCCTTGGTCAATGTGGCTCCTGAACAGGCCTGACATGAGGCTTATGAGGTTCAGCGGTGGCCTCAGCAATGACACCAGAGCTGACCTCCCTCTTTCCTACCTTTTATGTTCAACTACTTTCTGGACACATTGCTACAGGACCTCTTAGTAGTAGATGAATGGATGAATTATTTGTTTTCAGTCCATTTTCCCCTTTAAACCAGAAGACGGATCCTATTTTCTTTGTATTCCTAGTGCCCACAAAAGCAAAGGATTTGATAGTGAAACAGAATTTGGGAAGCCAAAAATGAAAGATGGAGGAAGAGAAGCAGACAGAGCAGAAGGAAGGCGAGAAAACCAAACTAGAAAGAAGTGACTGAAATGCAATAAGGTCATCATTACTGTGTAGGCTGGTTCTTTCTTTTGTAGCCGGAACAACCTCTTAGGCTTGGAAGATAAAGGACCCAATCTCCTGGGCACCCTCTTATTCTTATGTTTCTTTGGTTTTTTGTTTGTTTATTCATTGTCGTCGTTTTATTGTCATTGTTGTTTTGTTTTTTTGAGTATAAGATTGTGTCAGTCAGCTATTAATGCTACATGCAAAGTGGCTGGGTGACACTGAACTCCAGCATCCAGGTTCCAGTTGGAAGTTGGACTCGGGTCTCTGTATTTCCACGTGCTCTTGAGTCAGATCAGTGCCCAGGGCCTCTTCTTCTCATGGCAGCACACAGGTGTGCAAGAGTGCAGACCCACGCCAAACTGAGCAGGCACAGTGAGGGCGTCTGCTCCTCACCCTCCATTGGCCAAGCCAGCCAGTGCGTCAGGGCAGTGTCTCTTACTACAGGGGTTCTCAAAGTGCAGCCTTTAGGATAAATTGTTCTCATAACCAAAGACATTTCTTCACCACTTTTAACCTGTCATGAGTGTGCAGTGGGGTTCTGGTGTTGCACCACAGAAGGATTTAAACTCCTTTTCTCTTCCAACTATCTATGTATGCAAGGTTGGATTTTCTTCATATATTTCATCCAAAAATAGCATATCACAACAGATTGAATCTGGAAGTTTTAGAATTTAGCTGATTTCTATTAAGTTGGACAATAAAGATATTTGCAAAATAAAAAAAAACAACGCTATTTGCTTCCTTTATTTTGAAAAATAACATTTTTCATATAAAATGCTTGTTTTAATGTCATTATTATTTCTCAATGAATTAAAAGTTTTGCATTTCATCAAATTCAAATATATCACTTAACCTTCACAAACAGAAGCTCATAGAGATATTCAGTAATTTTTACAAGAGTAAATGACATCCTGAGGTCAACATGTTGGAGAACTGTTGCTCCCACTTAGGGACAGGTATTGAAGAGAAAATGGTTAGTAAATAATGACACAATTAATAATGATATAGCACTCGAAGCTTATATATCTAACAATATGGAAACAACTTTGTTCAATAAATAATCATGAAAGCTGGAAAAGCAAGTCAGACTTGTATAGAAATTCAGAAGGCAAAGCCAAGTTTTGGAAGGGGCAGCCCATGAGAGCCTGCACCGAATGAGAGAGGGGATGCAGCAGGTTGAGCAGAGGATCACAAACGCTCCCCTAATCTGCAATGGTCCCACCAGCCAGGCAACCTGGAGTGGCTCCATCTCAGTCCAGTCATGTGACTTGCCAATAGAAGGCTGGCAAACAGGATGGCAACAAAGACCAGAAAAGCCTATTCCTCTCTGACTGCTCCTGGAGCCCTGAGGTGGCCAGTAGAGAAGCCCAGACCCCCCTGTGAATGATGGAGGACACATGACCAGTCACACCCATCCTATAACAGCCAGCCAGATTTTGAACACACCCAGCCAAGTGCCCATTCACCACAAACATGTAAGCTAGCCCAGCAGAGATTACCCAGGAGACCTAGTCACAAGAACCTCTCCTTTGACCCAGAACTGGGAGTTAAATAAATGAATGATGTTGAAATCACTGTTTATCAAGCATTGTTAAATATCAAAATGGACTGACTACTGGGTGGGGGTCAACAAGATTCACATCTCTGCTCTGAGATCAGATCCACCTCCTTGAACACACAAGTCTTTAGTTAAACTAAGAGAACAAGAGTCCAGTCTGGTTCCACTTACCTCCTCCTCCACTCACTAAGTTCTATCCACAGGCAGGAGGTTCTTAACTGGTTGACACTTGAGTGATCTGGCAACGAAGGCTCAGAGCTTGAGAGATGTTTAAAGCAGACTCTTTCCTTAGAGTGACTGTGGTTTCTCCACTGGACCTGCTCATGGCTACTCCATGAAGCAGGTAAGCTTCCCCTCCAAGCCCCTGGTTTCCCAGGAGTCTGCTACACTCCAGCTCTGCCTGTTGGAGTCTTGTGTTTGCTGAGTCAGATGGTCTTCTTAAACGGCAACAGTCAAAGGGGCTCCAGAATCATTCTCTGTCCTGTATGGCTCAAGCATACATGTACCTGAGAACCAGGGCAGTGCAAGCCAACACAAACGTGACAGGAGCTTCTCCCTCAGCCTCTCTCTTGCCCTCTAGATCAGTGTGTTAATCAGCTTTTTGTTGCTGTCACCAAAATTCCTGACAAGAACAACTTAGAGGGAGAAAGATTTATTTTGGCTCATGGTTGTTTGAGTCCATGGTTAACTGCTTCATTTCTTGGGGCTGGAGGGAAGGCAGAACATCATGGCAGAAGGGTGTGGTGGAAGAGAGCTGTTCAGCTCATGGGATCTGGGAAGCAGAGGAAGAGGAAAGAACTGGAGAGCAGATAAATTTTCTAGGGCACACTCCCAGGGGCCCACTTCCTGCAGCAGGTCCCACCTCCTAGTAAGCCATCTAGCTACCTTGAGTTCAGAGCCCTGATGATTCTGTCCCTGCCTGAAACTCCCAACTCAGAATAGTGCTGCATTGGGACCAGGCTTTCAACACATGAGTTCTGGGGGACATTCCAGATCCAAATCTGTGAAGTCCAATAGAAGGAGAAGGCAAGCCCCACCTTCTCTTTCTGTTGGAGCTTCACACCCAGCTCACCACTGTGGCTTGGTGAGCTGCATGGTTAACATTAAAATTTCTAGAATCCACATTATAAAAGTAAAAAGAAACAGGGGAAATATATTTTAATAATGCATTTTATTTAACTCAATATACCTAAAATTTTTCATTTAAATAAGTAACTAATGTAAATTTTAGTGACATCTTTTTTGTTTTTTTGGTGTTTAAAATCCATTCCACCAGCACCCAACCAATTGCAGGAAGCACAGGTTAAGTCTGTGAAGGGATCTCATGGGGTCCACTTCTTTTCTGTTGGTACCATCTTTATACCTTGGTTGAAAGTCACTAAACCAGTTCTACAGCTGTGTCACAATTCACTCTGCTCTTCCACACATGGTTTCTCACTTCAGTTAAAACCTTGTGTCCTCTCACAGAAAGAAAAGAAACACAGAGGCATTAGTAGCTACCAAACACCTCTGACTGATTTGGGGGAATGAATGATATCTGTATCTTATTTTATGCTGAAGGAAACTAGGAGGGGTTAAGAGTCAGGCCAGAAATTGTTGATAGAGCGTGAGCCTGTGAAAAACAAGAAGGAGGAAGATCAAGGGCATAGGTGGAGGGAGAAGAGAGAAAAGGTGAGGAATGAATTCCTGTCAAACAGGAGGGAAAGATTGGGAATGAGAGTTGCCAGAGACAAAGAAGGTAGGGAGGTGGGCAGTGCATTCACAAAACTCCATTCTTACTGTGCATCTTATTGTTAGAGAAAGAGGGAGAAGATGTGGAAGAAGAGGATCTCAGGGAAGGAGTGCTGAGTTGCAAGAGCTGCCCCCAGGAACAGGAAGAAGCACTGATGACAGATATATAGAAGAAGTGTGTGCCAAGCAGAGTCAAGGACCCAGCTAAAGATGGAGAGAAGGAGTTTGCTGGGGTCCCGATCTATGGCATGATGTGGTTTTTCTCCAAAGGGCTCAGCTGCTGGAGTGTCAAGAGCAGAAAGGCTGATGGTTTATTGGATGGCTGCAGAGCACATCAGAGTCCACAGCAGAGGGTGCTGAAAGAGAATCATCAGATGGATGACTCCTGGAATGCAGATAATGAAGTGAGATGTACAGAGCAATAAAAGGCAAGTCAAATCTTTTAGGAAAAGGAGCCAAGTCTCATAGCCAATCCATCTCTTATTTATATAAATCAATAAATCAACACTTTCTATGTTGAGTGTTCTGGAGTGTGTTACAGAGAACACAAATAGCATTTTCCCCCTCAAGGAGCTTACAACTTAACTGGAAAACAATATTAATGCATAAACTAATGCATGTTACACAAAAAATATAGTCATATTTTATGGCACACATTTCAAGTGTTTTAGAAACAGAATGTGAGCTCAGTCATGGGAGCTCAGACGGTATATCCTTCTACTTTATCTCAAAGCTAGTCAAAGTCACTCTTCCCAGAACGACCACCGGGTGATGAGATCCTTGCCCACAGATAGGATATGGTATTGCTCCTTCTGTCCTCAGCATCCAGCACAAACCCATGGGGACTCAATAAATGTCAGAATGATTGAATGAATGGATGAATGAATTCCTAAGAGCCCCAAAATCAAAAAAAGGAATCCAAATAACTGAGCTCAGTCAAACAGAGAAAGAGTCCCATGGGCAAGCCAGGTGCAGCCTTGGAAATACACCTGAAACTGCAATGGTTCTCACCACCTGCCTCTCAGCTGAACGGAGTGAGTTGGCTCCATCCAAAGAGCCTGTAAATGGAGAAGACAACAGAGAGATGGCACAAAGGAGGTAGTTAAATAGCCAGCAAAGGCTGACATGACCTCACTGCGTGCTCAGCATGTGCTACATTCTGCGGATACTGAGGAAAGAGGGCTCAAGTGTTTAGAATCTAGTTCAGGGAATATGAGGTATATAAACCCATGAAGCCCAAAGAAAACCTTGTAAAATGGCATGTAGTGTCATGCTAGAGTGCCTCTGTCTACTGCAGCCAGAAGCACACTAAAATCAAAGTAAGTGGTGTATATGTGTATGTGTGCATGTGTGTGTTAAACATTAGCTATAGATAATAATAGTTGTTCTGGACAGATTTTAGCTGTATCCACACAATATATTTTATTTGTCAATCAATGTTGACTTCTTTCTTCATTAAACTCT
This sequence comes from Glaucomys volans, assembly GCA_020662805.1. Classification (NCBI taxonomy): domain Eukaryota; kingdom Metazoa; phylum Chordata; class Mammalia; order Rodentia; family Sciuridae; genus Glaucomys; species Glaucomys volans. The sequence goes on along the minus strand of JAJEJO010050674.1, from coordinate 65,773 downwards.
TCTTAAGAGCTTTTTCAAAATCAGAAGCAGAGATTCCCATAGATGCTCATTTAGTAAGTCTGACATCAGACAAAATACTTTTAATTTTTAAATTCTTCAAAAGAGATTTACATGCTCATCATATGGGGAGAACCACTTATTTAAACTCTTTGGAAATGGGGAGGTCTTCAGTGAATAAAGGGAAGATAGCATTTTTACATTCAGATGAACTGTTTCAGTAGAGCTGCCCATATAGGGGAATGCTTAAGCAAATTACAATATGGAACAAGAGAGGGAAAAGCATATAGGCCTAGAAAGGAAATGCATGAGTGGAAAAAGAACACCGGAATCACTGTGTGGACAAAATAGTAATGTAAAAACAATTGCATTGATAGAACATTCAAATTATTTTATATTTATGAGATTGTTTACAAATTTTTTGAATCTACAGTAAAGATTTTAACTACTTGTAAAACATTTTTAAAAACTAAAATGTAATGTGTTGTGTGTTTTAGTTAGCTTTTTTGCTGCTGTTACTAAAAGACCTGACAAGAACAATTTTAGAGGAGCAAAGATTGACTTAGTGCTCTTGGTGTCAGTGGTCTCAGTCCACAGCCAGCTCCACAGCTCTGGACAGAAGGTGAGGCAGGACATCAGAACGACAGAGTATAGTGGAGGAAAGTAGCTGGGAACATGGCACTAAGGAAGCAGAGAGGGAGAGAGAGAGAAATGCCCTCACCAGGGACAAAATATAAACCCTAAAAGAATGCCTTCAGTGACCCACCTCCTCCAGCCATGCACTGACTACCTACAGTTATGGCCCAGTTAATTTCTATCAGTGGATTAATCCAACGATTAGGTTACACCTCTCATAACCCAATCATTTCAACTTTCTTCATTGTCTCACACATGAGCTTTTGGAGGACACCTCATATCTAAACCTTAACAGTTATGTAGATTCATTGTTTTTTAACAAAATGCTTATAAGCCATTAAACAATATAACATGGTGACTTGGGAGGATGTCCCCAGGGCCTTAATCATTAATTACTCAACATTCATAGAGGGCATGACTATTTCCTCCAGAGAGTAGCTGCACCAGAAGGATGAGGGCAGATTCAAGGAACCTCTGCCACTTCAAATATAAATGAAGCAGTAAGGTGGCTCCACAGAGATGCTGGACACAATTTCGCCACAATTTGAGAAGACAGTTGCATCAGGAGCCCTCACGGTGGGTTTCATTAAAATAAATGGGGTATGGCAATGATGGTTAAACAAATCATCATGCAGGCGATGGCCTTTTGTTCACAAATGTAATAGCAGAAGGGGAAATGACAATGAAGATGTGTTATTCTACTCAAAGTGAAGCTCTGTCACCAGAGGAAGGATTTGTCCCCTGTAACTACATTTATATGGGCAAAACAGAGGGTCTCTATTATTATCCATATGCAGCAAACTATTATTAAATTCCAGTACCAGATGTATGAAGATAGTGGAGGGCAAAGGGGTAGGAAAGAGGAAGATGAGCAAAACCAACCTTACTATTGAGAAGAACAGATTAGTTAAACCCACAAGTGCACTAAAAATAATGAGAATGATCAAATCATGCTATGCACAAGTATGCATATGGCATAATGAATCCCACTATTATGTATAATTATAAAGCACCAATAAAAAAATTTAAAAGAGAAAGCTTTTCAAGGTTCAAAGTCTTTCAAATACATTTCTTGCTTCCTTTTGCAACTATCCTTAAGGTTAGAAATTATTCTGATCCTCAGCTTATCAATAAGAAACAGTTACTAAAAACTCATGCTCTGTCATGTTTTACTATTTCCAAAGTGATTTCACAAATGTCATTTGTAAACTTTTTTTATAAATATCATTTTTAATTGGCAAATCATAATCATATATTTTTATGGGGTACAATGTGATACTCTGATACATGTAAACAATGTGGAATGATTAAATCAAGTTGATAACTTTCCATCACCTCACTTATTTTGTGGTAAGCACATTTGAAACTTGCTCTGTTGGTTATTTTGGAATATACACTATGTTATTATTAATTATAGCACCTTGCTGTGCAGGAGATCTCAAAACATAGTCCCCCATCTACCTAAAACACTATACCCTTCAACCGATAACTTCCCCTTACCTCCCTCTGCACCCCCACCCCAGCATCTGGTATCCATCATTTCTACTCCACTTCTATGACTTTGAACTTTTTTAGATTCCCCATAGAAGTTAATTTTTAAATTAGTTATCCACATTTAACAGAAGGAAATTAATTCTGTAAACTGATGTGACTTGCCAAAGATTTTTAAAGTGTCAGATCCAGGGTTCCAAACCTCTCTTCTGACTCTATGATGGTTTGGATAGGCGGTGTCTCCCCAAAGCTCCTGTGTGAGTGCAGCGGTGTTCAGAGGTGAAATGACTGGACTGTGAAAACTAACCTAATCAGGCCATCCCAGTGTGAATGGACTGGGTAGTAACTATAAACAAGTGGGCATGGCTAGAGGATGTGGGTCACTGGGGTCGGATTCTTCTGGGGTCGTTTGGAAGGATTCTTCTTTCCTATGACCCCTTCCCCCCAACCTCTCCCGTTTCCCAGCCACCATGTCCCCAGCAGCTTCCCTCTCCTGCACCCTTCTACCATGATGTGCTGCTGCCTTGCCTTGGGCTCTGAGCAATGGAGTCAGCCCATCATGGACTAAATCTCTGAAACCATGAGCCAAAATAAACTTCCCCTCCTCTAAATTCTTCGCATCAGGTATTTTGGTCACAGAGACACAAAGCACTCTATTGTCATATACAACTGAATAGAACAAATAAAATTTTAAAATTAAAATAAATAAATAAATAAATAAATAAATAAATAAATAAATGGATGGTTGCTGGAGCTGTTTCACTCGACCTACATAAACTCAAGGTGCATATTGACTATATACAGCATAGTCAACTTTGCCATTAGAGGTCCAAGTTGGATCTTTTTATGTCACTCAGGCCCTTCTAATAACATTCACCTTGCATAAGGACTTAAGTACCTGTGTGGTAGGTTCCACCACTCTCTTGGCTCAGGGGGAGGTTTCAAGTGGGTTATGTACACCCCTCTTTGGCCATGGGCAGTGCTGTACCGCCATATGACTAATTCTTGTAGAGGTTCTGAGCCTGCTTACCTAGTGCTACCTAGTAGCTAAATCTAAGGGAATGCATTCCCACGTGATTGTTAGTCAAATCTAGAGCAAAATCTCAGGGTCAAGATGGTTCTTTAGCAAAGGTAGGTTGAGCCCTCTGGTAATAGCTGGTCCTAACCAGTAGCAGTTGAAGAACAGTGTTTCCTGGGCTTGACCCATGCAGCTCCTTGGGGCTGGCAATAGAGGGCCCTGGCTCTGACAGGCTTCTCAGCTTCTCCCATAGCTCTCAGGCCTTCGTGTACCTTCCAGGCATCTCTTTTCCAGCCTGTGACATAATTAATCAAGCTCTCAAAGAAGAAAAATTGGCTCGTCAAACATACATTGGATTTTTTCCATAACAGCAGGTCACCTAATTGTGCCATTGAATTGTAGAACTATTTCAACATTTGTTCCTCATGACTTTTGGAAGGATGAGGCCTTTGGGCTATGAAAAAAATCTGGTGAGTATAGGACATGGGGAAAAAAAGACAGAATTTAGTATCTTAATAGATCACGCAACTATATAATTTTTACATCTTGTGAGTTTCTCCCAGTCTATACCTCCTGTCTTTGTAGCAACTATAGAAAATGAATCCATACAGCCTCTTGATACCTGTTACCATAGTCAACATATAACACATTTGAAGCAAATATTAACTTTATTTGATTCAACTGCAACTGATTCAGTGACATCCGCAGAGGTAAGCACATCGGACTGTCAGACAGGACCCCTTGTCCCTTGAGACTCACTACTGCCCACACATATTCTTGGGTATGAAAGAGTGACTTCAAGGCAGAGTATTTAAAATCATAATATCCCAAGAAGATAGGGAAAGACCAGACTCCTCTGTCCTCATTCTAACACAGTTCCTCTCCCTTCCTTCTCACCAGGTATCTCAAAATTAAGGGACAATACTTTCAAAGGTATAGTAGGAGGACTACCTAAGAGAGCTTTCTCTGTGTTATTCTTTCTCCAACCTTTTACCCAAAAGCTGCATTTAAGGAGGCAAATTATAGGAACATGCTCTTTGGGGATGGTATCACCTCTTTGGAAAGGCACTTTTGATTATAAAGAGATGAAATGAAAAAGCTCAGAGGAGAAAGACAGAGAACTGCAGAATGCCTAAGTTGTTTCTTCTTAGCACCCACCCCAGGACCAGAGTCCAGCCCTCTTGGCTCCCTCTGGCCTTTGGGACATGCTCTCTGTCACTTCATCTGCTGCCTTAAGGTGTCTTGCCTTAGGGGTTGTTCCCACAACCCCTGTCACCAGAGCAATAATGTGGTGTCAGTTCTGACTTTACAAGACAGAAAACCAGAGCATAGCTGTACAGCATGCAGGGCCTCAGGACTTGGTGTGGACCAGGAGCAAACCATGATGCAGCTGCTGCAGCAGCTGAGCCACTCCCCAGGCAGACCTTTTCCAGAGATGCCTCAAAATATATCTTCAGTTCTGAACACACCAGGGAGGTTTGGTCCATAGCCTGGTCCTGGCCGGCAGGATACCAACCACAGTCAGGCATGAGAAATGCCCACTAATTGACTCCATGGGCATCATTGTCTCCTTTTAAATCAGAAGAGTCCCTCCTTTATCACCTCCTTCCTGTACTCCACACCACCTTTTCCCTAACATGCTCCAATCTGCAGTATGTTTAATAAACAAGAAGCAACAAGGTACAACAAACATAGTGATTTTCTGGACCAGGGAGTACTTACAAAACCAATTTAGGATGTATTTTGGAAGAAGAATTAACAGTCCTTACTGACTGATCGGTTGCACAGGGTACTAAAAGAAAAGGGGGAAAAATCAAAGATAAGTCCAAGGTTTCAGTAACTAGCTATATTCCCACATATTCATTCATCAAATATTAATTATCAACTATCATGTATTAGACACTGTTCTGGGCTCTTCATAAAAGATCCCAGATCTCACAGAGCTCATAGTCTAATTGCAGGATATTGATTAAAAACATAAAATAAGGTTAGGAGGAAAGCGTATGATACCTGCCAAGCACTATCGTCATGACATGTTTTGGCTATTTTAATCATGACCTGATTATTTTCCTCATTTTATGGACTAGAACTCTAAAGCCCATAAAGATTCCATAACTTGCCCCAGAATTGTTAATGCAGCATCACATAAGTGAACTAGGAAGGAAAATAAGTCTGTTGTGGCAAATTTAAGTTTGAGAAGTTTGTGAGATACCCAGGAGAAGTTGCCTAATATATATCTGGGTATTATATGAACCTGTTTTTCACTATTATAACAAAATACTTGAAACTGGGTAACTTCATGAAGAAAAGAGGTTTATTTAGCTCACACAAATCCAAGATAGAGCAGCCCCATTGGTTCAGCCTCCAGCGAGGGCCTTACAGTGGATGGCATCACGGTGAGAGGAAGTATGGAAGTGAAAGGTCACATTGACAGACAAGAAGCCAGAGCCTGGACTGCTCCAATCCTTTGAGGGCAGTGTCCCAAATGATCTAAGAGGTTCCCACTAGTCTCCACCTGTTAAAAGTCCCACCACTTTCAACACTGCCACACAAGAACTAAACCATGTCCAGATCTCATCCACAGGGTAGGAGTGAGATGGTTACAGAAGTTCTACCTACAGCAATTCTCAGGAGAAGAGAAAGGAGTTATTTTCAAAAGGGATCCCAAAAATGAGAACAAAGACTTCCCTAGAAGCCCCTATAGCTGACTTCCTTTTATATTACCCAAATTGGGTCATATGCTAATTCCTAGACCCATCACTGCCATGAGAGGTGGAATGACCCTTTGCCTGTTAAACTCAGATATCTGACAATTTTTGATGGGATGGGTAAATGATTTTACCATTCAGGTGCACAGGAAACTTTGGAGGAGGTGAGGATCCATAAAAGAATGAGATCCTTAATGGGGGCACGGTATCATGTTGGGAATAAATAGACAAAGAAGACTTCAGGGAGGGAATGCAAAGAGCAGACAAAGCGAATGACAGAGTAGCACAGAAAATTTTACAATAAATCCTTCTAAAAGAGCAGAAGGAGAACAATGCTGGGATTTGGAGCTGCTGCCTTTCTGAATTCTGAAGAGTTGAATATAAGAAGGGTTAACTGCATTCGGTTTGAGAAAAAGGCCATGGGCAGAGCAAGAGCTAGATGACCAGTGTACTGGAAAAGAGGTGTGGGAAATGCCTTGCCAGCTATGCTATAGAAATCAAATAATTTATGCAAACCACATCAAACATCCAAGTTATTCCACATCTCCAGAACAAGGGGGGGAACTAGGAAGTAGAAACGAGTATCATTGAAACATAAAAACAGAAAAGCATTAAATACATTAGGAGAGCAGACCAAATTTAGAACATGTTATCTCTTAATACTTAAAATATCTCCAAAAAGACAAACATGCATCTACAAGTCTGTCTTGGAAACTCAGTGGAAAGATGACAGCTAAAATTTTCTGACAGTTAGGGATGATGGAATATGTTCTGGAGATGGTTGGTGGGGATGGATGCTTAACAACATGAATGTACTTAACGCCTAGAGCAATACATTTACATCAGTCCATTACATCTTTACAACCCCAGGCCACGGTGTTACCTTTATTCACACTTTGCTGATGAGAACACTGAGTGCTGGGAAAGAGAGGATAAGCAGAGTTTGTAACCAGTAAACTGAAATCTGAGCTGAGGCCCAGGCAGTCCTATGCCAGATGCTAATTACTACCTCCAATCTACTCATCAGACCTGCACATTTCTCAACTGTTATACTCCTCCACTGCTTACTCTTTCCAAGTATAAGCAAAGAAGCTGATAATAAAGAAATGCACCTTTTAATAGAATAAAAGTTGTTTTGATGTTAAACTACATAATATTTATTAGCAGATTAATCAGTCCAGCCAACATACTCTAGACCTAATCATTGAGCCTTCTCTCTAACAAGGCGAAGGCTGGAACGTATTTACCAATTATCTAAGTTAGAATCCTGGGAGTCGTAGTGCAGTGGAACAACTCCCTCAACATTCACGCCCAATTAGCCATGAAGTGCTGCTATTTTTTTTTTTCCCCTCGTAAGGAGATCTCAAATACACCTCCTCCTGTCTAATTCCTAGACCTCTCTCCTCTTCTGCCTCTTGCAAGCAGTCTCAGAACTGGGTTTGCTCCTGTCTCTCCTGCCCCCTCAATATCCCCTCTACAATGCCACCCATATAATCTGCTTAATGGATTAATGGATGGATAATTGGGTGATGAGGACCTGTCCTAGGACAGTAACGGTGATGGATATAAGGGGAACACTGGAAAAGTATGTGGGAGGATTAGACATGTTGAAGAGGTTGACTTCATCCAAGAGGAGCAGACATTGAATAAAGAACTTGAAGCAAGAAAGTGATATGATCATATTTGTATTTTAGAAATATATTTTTATGTTAAGTAATCTCAATGAAGAACAAGGTATGTCTTTCACGTGTTGAGCACTGATTTCAAATAGAGTAGTGACAAGAACAAAATAAGTACCTAGCTATTTTTTTAAGCTATTCATTTTTGTTTTTTTTATTTGCTCTTTTTAGTAAGCCATGACAGTAGAATGTATGTTGACATATCATACATACATGGAGTATAACTTCCCATTTTGGTGGCTGTACATGATGTGGCATTACACTGGTCGTGTATTCATATATGAACTACCTAGCTATTTTTAAGCCCATCAGTAAGATTTGTGGTTTTCTTCATGTGAGTTCTGGCCTTTTTTGTCGCATTTATTCATAAATTTGCATAGACTTTGTTACTACCCAAAATAGTGCATTTTTCTATATCCATGTCTCGTTGCTTATTACTGAACCAATGAAAACCAATTAATGTGACATTTTTATCTTATATGCAGGCAAATTACCAAGTTGCTTACCATATAAAATATTGTTAGTTGGTTCCCTAGAAGGTTTTTTTAGATAAACAACCTAAATATTGGTTAACAGAAACAGTTTTACCTTCTTTTCCCTATACTTCATTAGAGATAACTACTATTTGACTTTTCCTTACAGAAATCAGTATGTACTTTCCCTTTATATTATAAATTATATGATACATTCCCCATCTGTTCTTATTCTCTTAAATCTATTTTTTAAAAAGAAAGAGGAATTGAGATTGATTCTGTGTCCTTGTCTCTCTTCACCTCATGAATTTACCTAAAGCCCTGTGATCTTCATAGATATATATCAACTTCATTTCTCCTCTTATGAAAAATCTTCCCAGGTCTCATTGCTCTGTCTTTAAATTACTATTTCCTTCTCATTTTGCTTTTTTCTTTAAAATAAATTTTGTGCTTTGAAATAATGTATGCATTCACAACTTTTACTTCAACGGTGACCATCTCCTTCAACTCTTCTACAGAACTGTTTATTAAGCAACCAGGGAGTTTGTGGTTGTTTTGGTGGTGGTCATTTGGTTGGTGGTGAGAGAGTTGCTCCATGAGAAAGTATAGGCATGCAGACTCGGAAAGTCAAGGGTTGAATTTTTCTCTCATATGCAGAAACTAGAGGAGAATAAGGAATAAAAGGGACTGGGCTGATCCCATGAAGATGGAGGGAGATGAGTGAAGTAGATGAAGGGGATTAAGGGGATGGAGGAGGGATGGAAAAAGGAAGGACCTGCAGAGTGAAGTTGACAAAATTAAACTATGTACATATATTAATATACCTCAGTGAATTCCATCTTTAGGTATATCTATAAAACACCAAATAGAAAGAAAAACAACAAATAAATAGAAGGAAAACCAGGAGAGGAGAAGAAGGGAGATGGGAGAAGAAGGAGGGGAGGGAAAGAGGAAGCCCTGGGGACTGAAATGGAGCAATATATATTTCATATATATGATTAAGTTAAAATGAACCCTACCATTATGTATAAGTACAATGTACTACTACAAACATTTTTAAATGGGCACGTTCTGCATTTACAGAATCTCACCCAGTGCCTTGCTATTTTTCACTCAAATTGTCATCCATGATTTGTCTGGTATATATTTATCAGTTAGTCAGCTTTCCATCACTGTGACAAATATTGAGATAACTAATAAAGAAAAAAAAGTTTAGTGTTGGCTCACAGTTTTAGAGGTTTCAGTTCATGATTGATTGGCAGCACATCATGGGTAGAGTGAGTGGCAGAACCAAGCCACTCCCTTCATGGCCACAACACTGAGCAGAGTAAGAGGAAGAGGCTGAAGGCTCACCATCCCCTTCACATACACATCCCTAATTACCTGAAGAGCTCCCCCTTGTCCCCATCTCTTAAAGTTCCCCCACTACCTATTAGTGCCATGCTGGGGACCAAGCCAGAAATGGAGCTTGGTCCCCAAAGCACAAAAACAGATGAAGCTAAGAATCTATTCCTACAGAAGGATAGAGGATTTTAAGGATAGTGTTGGAGATAACAATTGTGGGTGGAGATTACTTTGAGAATACAGAAGGAGATATATGAAAGGTTAAAGGAATGTGATAAGGTCCCCATGGAACATCCTAAACCATAAGACCTGTTCTTGATTCCACTCACACACCTTCTGCACCTCTATGCCTAAAGTACAGAAAACACATTAGCCAGGTTAAGTCATAGTCCTTGCAACAGACTGTAGGTGACTCACACTTATACTTTAGTCGAGGAGCTTATGCCTTTGCAAGAGCTCAGCTATGCTCAGCCCATGGAAGAACAGTCAGGAATGCTTCCTGCTCTATCACCTGGTTGAGAACTTGCCCAACCCTTATGGAGAGAGGAGACAGAGGGAAAATTATAGACCCCCAGAGAGCTGCCCCCACTATAATAAATTATTCTCAGAATCATAAGATTATTTTGATCTCCATTTCACCAGAGACGACAATAAAACAGTGATTCAGAGATGTAAAGGAAGGGCCCAATATGACAGCAAAATTTGTTACCATCCACTGAATTCCATCCATGTGTCATCAATTAAGTATGCATTGCCTAATTGGTGGTTGGATTACCTCCAACCACCATACAAGGTATGTCAGGAAACAGAATCAGGCACAAAAGAAAGCATGTTCAGATCCTCACAGAAAATAGGTACCGATGCTGGCTTTCAAAGGCAGGACTGCAGGACTCCAATATCCCCATTCTTTCCAGAATTTAGTCCCTCTGGCTGCCACAAAATGAGCAGCATACATAAAACACTGCACATAGCTCAGATGTCATGGAAATGCATACACTACAAGGACATCAATGGCAACTTCCTACTACACTAGCCACACAGGTTTCCTCCTGTCGGGAAGTTTCTCATTCCAAAGAAGATCCAAATACTGACATATATCAGGCCTCCCAAGAAACAAGAGCCCCTTAAAGTCTTCCTTGTTTAAAGACCCAGAAACAATTTTAAAAGAACTTTTCCTAAATCAAGGATACTATCACAGAAAGCCCAAGAATGGAAGGAGAAAGAGCAATGGGTGGAACTGGTCATGTTGCTTTGAGCTGGCTCTGCACAGGTCTCAGAGTGGCCAGAGCTACCTGGCAGTATGGAACATTGCATCCTTAACTCAAGTCTTTGGACTGACACTACATCACCCTAAGACACACTGTGAAGTGCAGTGAACAGCTGGGATTCAACAGTTAGATAGAGGTTGAATCCAGGCCAGGCTCCTATAAACTGTTTCTTAACCTACTTGAGCTTCAAATTCTTCATCCTATAAATATGGATTTCAGCCCCGTAGGTTGAAAAAATGGTGTCATTTGTAAAAGCACTTGACATATAGTAGGTACCTAATAAATGGTAGCTATCCTGCCTTTTGGCATATAACACTATTTACAAAATCAGTTTATTAGAAAACTAGCACTGTAGTATTCTGGTGTTGAGATAGGGTGTGGGAAGAGTCTACATTAACTGAAGACCATTTGCTTTCTTCCTCTTTAAATTCACAATAAGCATTGTTGTTTTAAAGATTCTGAGATTTTTCACTATATTAAGAAATACCGCCTGAATTCATTTGGCCATTAAAGTGTTTTTATAGTTTTGAAACACTGAGTTACATCCAGAGAACATGTTTGGAGAAAGGCTGTTTTAAAAACAATATTTTCAAAGGAGATTTTCATTCTTTAAATAAATGGCACCAAGTGTCAGAAAGAAATTCATTCTTTCATTAGATTTATATTACCTTTATCTGAGGAGCCTAAAATACCCAGAGATAAATTTCCAGCTATTGAGACAGGCAGGCAGATCTGATCCTCATATTACAGTATCACAACTGCCAAGAGACATGATCTGATCCAAGAAAGATTGAAGGCAGGAATCAAAAGCCACAAAAAAAGCAGTCCAATGCATTTCTTACACTAAGAAAGACACTGAAATATGCATCGTCCTCTCAAGAGACGAAGGCAGGCAAAGCCTCTCATTCTCCAAGTCCCCAGTTTGCTGTCACATGCACCACCTGATGACCATGTGCTCATGACAGCCACAGAAGGCACAGGTAAGAAAGAAGACCCTGCCGGAAAACTCAGTACTAGAATTCAGATTCCGGCCCTGCTATTAGCAAGGTGTTTATTCCTCCAGTTCTTAATTTTCTTTTTATGAAATGGGGTTAACATTACGTTGGTTAGATCAGAGCCCATGTGGAAAATATAATAGTACATAGTCAATTAATGTCACATTTAACCAAAGCATTTGGAGATAGATACTTAGGTCACTTTAGAACTGCCAAGACCTTAAATCGAATCTACTGTAGCCCTCTAGTTTTAGAGTTGGTGAAACTGAAGTCCAGAAAGTAAAGTGGTTTGTTCAATGTCACACAGTTCATCAGTGACAGAGCTATGCCGTAAACCAGGATCTCCTGAGTTTTAATCCAAAGGCCTTCCGACTGTTTCTCAAATATCAGATTTATCTTCCCTCATATTTAACATCAAATGAGCATAAAATTAAACTGAATATATCAATGGATCTTGTAGGTAAATATGAAACCCTCTTATCTAATATATTCAGGGGAAAAAGGAAGTTCTGGTTAATCAAAGAATCTGTCTCACGGAAATTAAAAAATTCTCTTCACAAAAAGGTCAGGGAGCCCTGATATATACCACACACGGATTAATGACTTTCAAATCATGTGAAAGCAATACAGTTCACCTTTGAAACTGGGCTGGACATAATTTCCTCTCCTTTAATGACTTTGGATTCCCACATTGCCTCAAGGCAACTATGCTGAATATCAATCATCAACATACTGAGGGCAAAAACTTAGAGCCCCACTCTGAGATTTCACTGTGTGTGCCGGGCTGGTTAATAGAGCTCTGGGTTAATGGAAATCCAAGTAGCAGGCGAGCTCTGTGTACAGATTTATGACCTGTGTCCAGGAACTCAGTAATTTAGAAGATTTTGCACCTTTACTTTTTTTGAAATAAGATAGACTATTGCTTAATATACTAGTTTCAGAGTTAAAAGTTAGCACCATGAAACAGAAACCAAGTCTAGAGAGTTCAGACGCTCAAGACTTGAAAGAAACTTAGAAGCAAATGATTCCAGATTCACCCTTTGAGGGAGGAGAAAGGAAAGACCTAGGCAGTGAACTGACATACCTAATTAGAGGCAAAGTAGGAACTTGAACTCCAGACCCCCAACTCACTGCCCAGGGCTTTTTCTGCTACAGGAGACAGAATCTCACGTTTGATTTTTCCCTTTTCATTCAGGAGAACTCAAGAGATACTACCGGGAATGAAGGGCGGAGAGTTTTGAGAGTAGACCCTGTAAGGATTACAGCCGCCACCCACAGTGAAGGGCAGTGCCTGCTCCAAAGAAAGGAAATTCCCCACTTCCACCAACTTGTCCCTGACTCCATCCACTGGGAAGTTCTGGCAGTGAATGGAGATGGAGCCTCAAGCTCCTTCTGACTGGGGACTCTCTGTTTCTCCAGCACCTTCTGCCACCTGACCTGGGTAACATGCAGTCCAGTCTCACACTCAGTAAAGGCTGTGTGGAATCTACCATCTCCCCCTAAATCTGAACCACTTCCAGCATTCTCCCATTCAGTTGGTGACAAGACCATCCATCCCATGATTACCCAAATCTGAAGCCTAGAATTCAGTTGTAACTTTTCCCTCTTTTAGGGCCACTGATTTTCCACCAGGGTACCCCTCAATCCTGCCTTTAAAAAGTCAATCCCAACTACCACAGCCCGATTGTGGTATCATACTGCACTGTGCTATTTCTTCCTTTTTACCTACCATCTTGGTAGCCCCTTCTTTACCCACCTTCCCCAGATCATTTTGCCTGACCAGCCTTCAAGACTCCAGAAATCCCCCTCCCCTGTCCTGGGCAGGAAGCCATCCCCAACTCCCACATCCAGCCTCAGGGTGTATCAAATTTGTTGAAAGAGTACTCTGAACTTAATTCTATCATCATTTCTGTTATTTTACTTATGTGTCTATCTTTCCCACCGTATTGTGGGCAACTTGAGAGCAAGGTCAAGACCACATCTTATTCCATTTTTGTATCCCCAGGAACCACACTATTTAGCAGGTTCTCAAAATGTTGAATTAGCAAACAGGCAAACTAATTAATCGATGGCTCTTTCCCTTCATTCTTGCCCTTTCCGCTAAGTTTTTAGGGGAACATCAGCCTTATCCATTGGCCCATCCTGGATACAGAACTGAAAAGAGCCCCCTCAAAAACCTGAAATGCAATCATCAACACATCATTTCTTCTTGCTGTTGAAAATGGGGTTGGGTTTTTTGTTTTGTTTTGTTTTGCTTTTGCTTCTTTCAGACACTGAAAATTTCTTTCTGCTATAAATGCAACTGGGTCACAGAGATATCACAGCAACAACAAAGAGGTACATGGGTTTGATTGTTTAGCACCTGCTGACCATGTTCATGGGTGTAACCGCGTTCTCTCTTCAGAACAATCTTAGGCAAGTAGATGGAGTCAGCGCTATCCCCATTTTACAATAAGAGAATTGAGATTTAGAGATATTATGAAGTACACTGAAATCCAAAGAGTAGTTATATTAAAGTGAAAGGCTCAAGCCCTACTATTCTGACTCAGTTGTCTATACCACGTTGTCCAAATTGTTTATATTCAGCATAAAAATCTGAGCCATCTTATCTCTGAATTATGATCTTGACAGCATCATCCCGAAGCACAGTGGAGTCCAGCAGCACCCTGCCTTTTCTTCCCCTCATGAGGAATGAACACAGGTCCTTTAGGGAGAGTCACAGATGCTGCCGTGGAACTGCTGGATTTGTTACCTGATCCTCTCTTCATTCATGGTTGCTTAGACACAAGACAGCAAATTAGTAACCAAACTGTCTCCTTGGATGGAAGGCATAACTCATAGAACAGGTCAAATCCTGTCCAACAAATGTCACTGTTCTTAAGTGATGAAGAGATTCTCAGGCCTCTACTATGGACAATTTATTAAAAACATCCTTGATATGACAATGCTCCAAATACACGTTCATGCTCAGGTACATACAACCCCATCATTTTGAATGATTTCATGCTGTGTTCTTTCTGGGATTTTTTATGTTTTAAATATTGATCCCCATTACTTGCCTATGAGAGTCTTAGTATCTCCATTCATGGCAGTGGAAATTGAGATTTAGAGAGTTATAGAAAGTCGAGTTGAGTTTGCTGTACCCTTCAGAGTTACAGGGATGCACCAAGTTCACTGCTTACCCAAATCCCATTTTTGTCCTTTGCCTATTCTGTGAAAGGTGCTTAATCTTCCTAACCTTTGTTTTTCTCTTCTGTGAAATGGAGCTAACACTGGTAACTTTCATCACAAGCTCTGCCATTTTCCAGAGCCCTGTCTCTGCTTTCAGAGGCAGTGGCTGGAGAAGAAAATGTGTGGAGAAGACGCACAAGCTGTTACTCACCTTGGACCAGAAATGACCTGCACCCCTTGTTTTCTCGTCCAAGGGAAGAACTACTTGTATACTGGCTTGCTTAAGCAGGGGAGTAAGAAATAGGGTCTAGCAGTGTTCCAAGGAGGGAAAAGACAAACTGCTGAGTCATGGTGTGGAAGTAGGCGCCATACCGTGCACATGGCTTCATGGAGAGAATTAAGCAAGACAGTCTGTGTGCAGTGCCCACCATAATGCAAGCATGCAATAAATGTCCATTGTAATAACTATTCTTGGTAGAGCCCGAGGAGAACTCAGAATTCACGGTGTCTCATTTAGTGTTTCTTTCTCAACTCTTGGAATATTTGAATTCATTGCATTAACTATACCTGGCCCTTCCCCTCAAGGAAACTGATGAACTATAGTGGGATATTGAATGACTATCATATTCTGTTTCATGCAGCCATCATGGAAGAACTTAAGAAACAAAAGAAGGAAAGAAATTATATGACAAAGATGTAAGTTCCTGAAGTATTTATTTCTATTTGTTGATGAGTAATGACATCAAACATTCAATCATTTCTTCTCAACGGATTCATTGCATGCCCACTGTTAGGGCATAGCAAATTCAAGAAAGCATGACTTCTACCCACTGGTCAGGATCATGTTTTTATAGCTCAAATTTTCTATCAGACTTCTCAAAATTTAAAGTAGAAACCCAAAATAAGCCTTTAAAATTTTCCATCAATGTAAGTGTCCCTGTTGGAAGTGGCCCTGACCCTGAAATAGATGTTCCCAGCAGCCACTGACAAGGTCAAGATGCCCTAAGGGACGGAAGGCAGTCACAGGACTCTCTCCACCTTCTCTCCCATCCCATCTACCCCAGACTCCTTAGCTCCATCCAGAAGCCTCCAGGCTCTGTCCTACTTTTGAGGAAGAGACTTCACTTCTTCTCACAGCCAGCATGAATTTCAGTCTCAACCTCCCTCTGGATATTGTTTGCGTCTCACTTTCCCTCTTCACGTTGACTCACCTGGGTATAGTACATAGAACTGACAGTTGGGATGCACTTTAGACCTCTGAAATTATTCCATGGTGGCCTTGCTTCTCTAAAGAGCATGTCACCCAGGTCATGCTGTAGCCAGCTTTCCTGATTTGGAAGCCTTTCTTAGGGAGACAAAAAAAAAAAGAAGAAGAAGAAGAAGATCTTAGAAAGAGTCACTTGCCCCTGACACTGGCAGCTGTGTCAGCCTGGGAGATAATCTCCTCACATGACAATTTTTTCCCTTATGCATAAGATATTTGCATCTCTTTAATATTTTTCTTTAAATGTAAATAAAATTTAAATGTTAAAATTAAAATTAAATGATAATGAGGGAGATTATGCCTGTGAAGAAGAGCATATGGGAACGTTCTCTCTCTGCCTTCCACTCATTTTTCCATGAACCTAAAACGGCTCTAAAAAATAAAATCTATGTTTTAAATTAAATTTAAATTAAAAACTTTAAATCACCATGCAATTGGAAACATACCACTATCTAGAACCCTAAAAGTAAAGGTGTAAGTATCAAAAATTTATTTTATGAATCCCCCAGTATCATATCACCATATTATCAGTGTTAGGCACACAACACATTGAACAACCTTTGAGATGACTTACAGTCATCGTGCCTTTATCATTGCAGAGTTCTTCCCTTTTATGTTTAAAATATGGGCAAATTAGCAATGGTATGCATAGTCTGTGTGAAAATGCAAGAGAGCCTTTCTCTCCTGCAGCTGATGTTGGGTACAATTCGGCCTCCATTTAGGGCTCATAGTCTGTGTGTTCATCCACATCAAGGTCTTTTTGTATCTGCTTCAGGTTAGCTCCCGAATTGACTCTGCTCACATGCTTCTTCACTCTATTGCACAAAACTTCGGTGGCAGCTCTGGATCCTGTTGGATCCAGTCACTCCACCATGATGCTAGGCCCCATGCATGGTGGCCCACTGTGTGCAGCTGCTTACACTTGGCTTCTGTGATGACCACAATAATGCACTTCACAGGTCACCCAGTTTTGAGAGTACAATGAACAAGGGTTCTAGCAGTTGAGCTCTGAAACTCTCCAGAGGGTTTGTGCTGAGGTCATGCCAGGCATGACCTAGCCAATGACTGAGTTAGCAGGGATATGGAGACAGAAATAGAATTTCTCTGAAGGTCAACTTTTGCTACAAGTATCCCTTATGGTTGTCCAAGACTTCCTTCCACTGCATGACATTCTGGGACCTTGCATGCAACGTTCTCCCCTTCTCTCTTCACTGAGAGTCATATTTACATAGCAGTCTAATGGCTGTCCCAGACTCAGCTGACTTCTACATGATTTTCTTTCACACAGCTGCTTTTGCCAATCACTTCTTGCGTATTTCATCTCATGCTGATGTCTGCTTCCTAAACTAAAATGTTTTCCCCTCATCTGACTTGGTTTGTGTAGAACTCACTCAGCTGTGAGCTTATTTTGTAACTGGTTTATTAAATAGGCTAAACTCTAAATAAATAGTTTATTCTTTCTTCCCAGCGCATATTTGCAAACATGCCCTCATGGAACAATTTTTCTCCCTCCTGCATGTAATCTGGTATAGGTTTTATGGGAATTAAAATTAAATATAATTAGTAAAAACTGAAAACTTAAAATTAGTGGATTACATATAATAGAAGCTTATTTATATCTCATATAAAGCTATCTTTTGAATGAAATGCCCAAGACTAGGATTGCAATTTCATGTTCCTCAGGGACTAGTTTTATTCTACCTCTCTGCTTCCCCAGCCTGAACTGTGATCCCTGTCCTCATGATCCAGAATGGCTGCAGGAGATTCAGCCACCAAAGAGTAGAGTAGGGGAAGAAGGAAGGAAAGGAGCTGGGTCCAGTGGCACATGCCTCTAATCCCAGCTCAGGGGTAAAGTCTCCCCAGGTTCAATTCCCAGTAATCCCTCCTCACCAAAGAAAAGAAAGGAAAGGAATGCCAAAAGACATTTACCAGAAATCTAACTCAACACTTCTTCTTATAATTTTATTTACGGAAGTTTAGCTATGTGGCCATATCTAGCTTCAAATTGGGATCCAATATGCCTAGGTGAAATGCAAATGTGTTACAAAAAAAGAGGGTAGAATAGATAAGCACCTGGCAGTCTCTGCCACAGCTTCCATAGCTTTTTCGATAATGCAGTTGTCCCTGGCTACAGTCCAGGAATAAAAGCTTTGTCCATTATAATTTTGAAACTCCTGGTCTCACCCAATTAATGCCTTCCACATGCACTAGCAGGTAGGGCGAGGTTAGCTTCTGTGTGGCCTCACCTCAAGGCCTCTTGCCCAATCATTAGACTGCAGGTGGCTCTCCAGGGTTGCAGCTGGAGAAAGAAGAACAACAAAGGACAGAAGTTCCAACCTCACTGACACAGTTAAAAACTAGCACTGGGTCTGTCTGTGCTTAACAAATTCCAAACTTTGATTTGTTCTCTAATGAGCAGTTTTCTAGGCCCTTCACAGACACCTAAGCTCTGCAGTGTCCTCAGCTCTGGTTTTGTTAAAGTGGGCTATGTAGAGATTGCCATTTTCCCCAGTATTAGCTCTCCCCTTATTATTATGTAGCAAAAGCAACCCAGTTGTTAGCTGGACACATGACCCCCAGTAATAAAGACAACTTTTACCAGTTCACATTACTTTAATGATGAACACATTATTTACAATGGCATGTAAGTAACTTGGAAGTCCTCACAAAAATAAAAAATCTAAACAAATTAAAAACCAACAATTCTTCCTAGATCCATGAGAGAATTAAGGACATAGGGCAAATCAATACTTCAAAAATTAAGAGGCAGGCAAATGTAAAGAATCATGACTTTCCAGGAGAAGTTGTTGAATCCACTAATGAGTAGGAAAAAGTTAAATATAAGTGATGAACTGCTGGAAGTTGATCAGTTGATCATGGACTAGTGTAAAAGCTAAAAATCCTGAAATTCTAGTCTCAGGGAGAACTCCCATACTGTCATGAGTTGTACCTCCAAGAGTCTCACCAAGTTCTCCTGGTGAAGATCTAAGGAAACTCCCTTTTTATTTCTAGTAGGAAGAGGGAAGAAGTGACCATTTTGACATATGCCCAAAACTTTCTTTTCTTCACCAACCCTTAATGTAAACTATTCAAAGCCAACTCATGTGGGAAATGGAGAATGTCCAACTCCAGCCCTTCTTGAGCCTTCCTGTGTCACCCACATAAGAAAAACAAATCACTGACAAGTACTTGTGAAGGTCACAGTTCAGGGGCACATGCTTACTGAAAAAATGAGAGTGAATCATGGGGGTATAGAATCTTGCCTTCCTCCAACACCTTACCACCACATCAATGGGACTCTTATATAATAACAGAAGACCAAACTGAAAGCACAGTAAAGTTAAGGTGCTAGTTAAGAAGAAGTTCCTAGGGAAGCAACTTCAGAGACACAACTGAAGGCCCCAGATCGTACAGCTAGTGCAAATGGTAAAAGAAGAACATGAAACCAAAGCACACATTAAAACACACTGACCTCAGTTCTTATTGCATGATGTATTATGTCTAGCTTTGTTTTTTGTTTTGCTTTGTTTTATTTTGTTTTGTTTTGTTTGAAGCAGGGATTGAACTCAGGGGCACTCAGTCATTGAGCCACATCCCCAGCCCTATTTTGTATTTTATGTAGAGACAGGGTCCCACTGAGTTGCTTAGTTCCTTGTCCATGCTGAGGCTGACTTTGAACCCACAATCCTCCTGCCTCAGCCTCCCCAGCCACTGGGATTACAGGCATGTGCCACCAGGCTCGGCTATTATGTCTAGCTTTTAACAGAAAATTACAAGGCATACTACAAAGTAAGAAAGTAGTCACTCTGAAGATATAAAGCAAGCAATGAAATCATAATCAAATATAGCAGAGATTTAGGGATTATCAGACCAGGTAAAATAACTGTGCTTAATATGTTAAATCCTGTAAGTGGAAATAGTGCACACCATGCAAGGAGAGGTGGGTCATATAAACAAAGAGGGCAACTCTAAGAAAGACTGAAAAGGAAATGCCATAAATCATAATCACCATAGCAAGAATGCAGACTACATATACCAGCACCCTTTTTGACTAGATATAAACCATGTGCCTAGATTCTGACTTACAGTGTGTGAGAAAAACTGAGATGGTCATGCTTTGGAGGGAATGTGTCCTCTGTGGTAGCCATCAGAGCCATTCATTTACATTACCATGGGCAGGTAGTTCCTGACTCCTTGAAATTAGATGTGGCCATGTGATAGTTCTGGCCAATAGGTGGAGGACAGTCATTGAAGAGCTGAGGCAAGACTCTCTGACTTGCTCTTCTCCCACCAGAAGCCCCAGAAAAGCTCCAGATGATGATGATTCATCAACAGTGTCCTAAGTGTGAGGAACATGAAGCAGAACCCATCACTCACAATAAACATGTAACACGAGCAAAATATAAGTCAATATTTTGAAGACGATTAGTACTGCAGAACAACCTAGCTCATTCCAGCTGATCCTCTCTCCCTTTCTCCTCTTCATCTTCACCCTAGCTGAAATGCAGACCTGGTGGCAAGCCATCCCAGAGTATGTGAACAAAGGCAGCATCCCAGCAAGGCAACAGCACCAACATGGAAGGAGCCTGGATCCCTGAAGATTTCGTGGAGTAGAGTCACAATGCCAGCCCAAATATCTCTGTGAAAGAAAGAAGAACTTCTCATTTCTTTAAAACCTATTTGTTAAAGTTGAGTCTATATTATAAATAATAAAATAGGTCATGCTTCCTCTGACTGGTTGTTCATTGTTTAGTCCCAAGAAAATATTGAAAGACCCATTTGTTACCATGACATCACATATTTTGAAGTTCTGTGATTTACTGGGATATCACTAAACAGATTGGTAAGTCCTGCACTAATTATTATAAGGAAGTGTTGAATGACAATGTTGAATGCTATCACTCATGTACATGCAATCTCAGGGAGAATCTGAACCCTTCTCTACCTGGGATGTTTTTAAAACCCAGTGTATTTAAAGATAGGAGTTAAGCCATGAAATTACAACATCTCCAACAAGGAGAAAGCCAAGGAAGTGGCCAGTGGGGAACTGAATGTTTATAGTAGAAATTTTCCTATATAGGGTGCAAAAATGCAAAAGGTAAACCATGTTTAGGTTTTGTTGAACAAGCAAGTGTATAATAAGATTTAACTACAATGCCTTAAATTAAGAAACAGTCTTTTTATCCAATTGTCATGTACCAAATAAAGTCACTTAAATAATACATACTCTCAAAGTCTTGGGGAAATTGTATGTTTAAGATGCCATCTGCAAGATTACAAGTTTTAAGAACAGATACTAATTCAAACATTCAAACTGAATTAAAGAAAAAAAACTAACTTGTTCCTCTGACTGGAAAACTAGATATAGCTTCAAGAAAAGGTTGATGCACCAGCTGAAACAAGGATGAGAACCTGGTTTCTCTGATTGCACTTCTGGGCTCATATTTAGGTGATGGCTTCAAGCCCTGAGGCACTCCCTCATCCCACTGTCCATATCATGAAGTCTAAAATAGAAGTACCTACTGCCTTGTGTATCTCTGAAAGGTAAGAGGAGGCCACCCAACCACCCAACAAAAGTCTGGAGTTTCTGCTGAACTGAATGAACTCAGGTCAAAGCCCATCTCTGGAGAGAAGAGATGAGGGCTGGCCATGTGCTTCATCTTTAATCACAAGTGGCTAGCAATCCCTGAAACACAAGAAGGAGGTAGATAACTTTGTCACAAAGTGCTCATTCCTTTCCTCCCATGCAGGCAGCTACAATGAATTTTCCAACTTCTCTTCAGCAATGTGTGCTCACATGATTGACTTCTGGCCTATGGTGTGAGTCTTGCCCAAGAAAATTTCCCATATAGGGTCTTCTCTTTTTGCATCTGCCAGTTTTAATGAGAAAATTCTGAAAATTTCAAAAAGGGAAAATCCAAGAAGAAAAAGATTGGGAATCTCTAAATGAATAAGTAGAATCCATCATACTGAGATCACTCACATTGGACAATCATGAGCCAGAGATACATTTTAATTAAGCTTATGCATTGTAATTATACTATTTATTTCTTGCATCAGGCAGCATTACCAATACAACAATACAAATAATATTGGAGTAAAGCTTCCAGGAATAGCCCAGGTGGATGCAGGACAGTCCAAAATAAGCAATGTCCACTGCAACAATGCTTTCTAACATTCAGATGAACTTTAAATAAAATGGAAGCAATTATTCTGCCAGACATCTCAGTATACATATTCTTTTTCTGGAAAAGGATCATTACAATGACTGAACCAAAAACCAAGCAAACAAAGGAGCAATTGCCTTTGTCCTTAATAAGCCTTTGCAAACATGTCTTGCATTTTCACATGGCTTCTTTAATAAATGGATGCTATTTTCTTATGTTCACAAGCAGTTGTATCAAATAGGATATGCACTTTAAATTTGCTCTGTGCCTTAGAGAACCACTCTTCAATACAACTAGCATTTTCTAAAATGAAAAATGTATTTTTTATAACGTCTCTTCACCTTCAGTTTTCACGGGCCAGCACAGGCAAGGAACGAAAGGCAAAGCCCAAAAGGTACATGAAAAGCAACATAGAAACTATGAACCAGTTCAAAGCCAGTGAAAGAGGCCAAGGGTGGTCACTGGTTGAAACCCAAGACAATTATCTCCTATCTGAAATGGAACATTCCTAGAGCAGCGATTGGCACCAACATCAAAGCATGAGTAGGTATTTAAAAAAAAAAAAGTCAGAAATTGGCATGCCAGATGATGGGCAAGTATGTGCTCTGCCTGGAGAGCACCTGCCTTTTCATCTGAATAAATTCTGGGCTCCATTGAAATGCCACCGCCTTGGGGCAACATTTTATTAAAATCTCTCGCCACCACCACATAGGTTATTCTTCCTGTCATAATTACCTTTAAAAACTTCATTCTCTTTCCATAGCTCTTCTTATTATTATAATTACAGAGTTATCTGTGTAATTATTTAAAGTCTGCCTTCCCATCTAAAATAAAAGTTCTAGAGGGACAAAGACCATGCTGCCTTGCTCTCCTGAGTGTTTCCAGGGTCTGCCACAGTGCCCGGCATCCCCAGGGAATCACGGTTCCAGGGCATTCTGGTGGGGGCTGCAGGGAGTATCAAGCAATATTTTGAAAGGACCAGGTATGTTTCACTGCATCTTAACCTTATATTTTCCTCTCCATCAATTTCGAAGAGAAAAAAAAAATTTTCAAAACTAAAACTAATGAAACTTTGTCACTTAAATCATCTGTTTCTTAAAACATTTAGAAAGATGATGGGAATTTTTTCTGCAGAATTTTTTTCTTTTTCTTTTTTTTATGTGTTCTTTTTATGCATGACAGTAGAATGTATTTGGACATATGATACATACATGGAGTATAAC
Organism: Glaucomys volans; assembly: GCA_020662805.1. Classification (NCBI taxonomy): domain Eukaryota; kingdom Metazoa; phylum Chordata; class Mammalia; order Rodentia; family Sciuridae; genus Glaucomys; species Glaucomys volans. The sequence goes on along the minus strand of JAJEJO010050674.1, from coordinate 42,339 downwards.
TTATTCTAATTAGGATCCCATTCTTGTGGTTGTACATGATGTTGAGTTTCACTAGTCATGTATTCATATAAGAACATAGGAAAGTTACGTCCAATTCATTCTATTGTCCTTCCTATTCCTATCCCTCCTCCCTTCTTTCATTCCCCTTTGTCTAACCCAATGAACTTTTATTCTCCCTCGCCCCTTATTGTGTGTTAGCATCTACACATCAGAGAGAACATTCAGCCTTTGGTTTTTTGGGATTGGCTTATTTCACTTGGCATGATGGTTTCCAGATCCATCCATCTACTGACAAAAATCACAAAGTCATCTTTCTTATGGCTGAGTTAACATTCCATGGTGTACATAGATCACATTTTCTTTTCTATTCATCTGTTGAAGGGCACCTAGGTTGGTTCTATAGTTCAGCTATTGTAAGTTGAGCTGCTAAAAATATTGATGTGGCTGCATCACTGCTCTATGCTGATTTTAAGTCCTTTGGGTATAAACTAAGGAGTGTAATAACTTGGTCAAATGGTGATTCTATTCCAGGTTTTCTGAGGAATCTCTATACTGCTTTTCAGAGTGGTTGCACCAACTTGCAGTCCCATCAGCAATGTATAAGTGCACCTTTTTCCCCACATCCTCACCAACATTTATTGTTGCTTGTATTCCTGATGATTACCATTCTGACTGGAGTGAGATAAAATTTCAGTGTAGTTTTAATTTGCATTTATCTAATTTCTAGAGAAATTGAACCTTTTTTATATATATTGATGACCATTCGTATTTGTTCTTCTGTGAAGCATCTGTTCAGTTCTTTTCCCCATTTATTGATTGGGTTATTTGTTTTATGGTGTTGTTTTTTGAATTCTTTAAATATCCTGGAGATTAATGCTCTATCTGAGGTGCAGGTGGCAAAGATTTTCTTCCATTCTGTAGGCTCTATCTTCACATTCTTGATTTCTTCCTTTACTGTGAAGTAATGTTTTAGTTTGATACTGTCCCATTTACTGATTCTTGATTTTACTTCTTGCACTTTAGGAGTCTGGGAAGTTGTTTCCTAGGACAACATGATGGAAGGTTGGGCCTTTATTTCTTTTAGTAGGCACAGAGTCTCTGGTATAATGCCTAGATCCTTGATCCACTTAGAGATGAGTTTTGTGCAGGGTGGGATGAAAGGAGTCTAATTTCATTTTGCTACATATGAATTTCCAGTTTTCCCAGCACCATTTGTTGAAAAGGCTTTCTTTCCTCCAATGTATATTTATGGCGCCTTTGTCTAGTGTGACATAACTGTATTTATGTGGGTTTGTCTCTGTTCATGTCTGTTTGGTGCCAATACCATGCTGTTTCTGTTACTATGGCTCTGTAGTATAATTTAAGCTTTGTTATTCTGATGTCTCCTGCTTTACTTTTCTCTCTAAGGATTTCTTTGACTGTTCTGGGTCTCTTATTTTTCCATATAAATTTCATGACTGCTTTTTCTCTTTCTATGAGGAATATCATTGGTATTTTAATAGGAATTGTATTCAATCTGTATAGCCCTTTTGGTAGTATGGCCATTTTGACATATTAATTCTGCCAATCCACAAACATGGAAGATCTTTCCATCTTCTAATGTCTTCTTCAATTTCTAAAATCATTTTCTTAGGATAAATACTGTCACATCGCTACCTATGGATGACTGTTTGAACAGTGAGAATCCAGCCGACACTAGCCAACACCAACCATATCCCCACCACAGTACTGCCGTCGTTCCCTCGCTAGGAACAAGCTGGTTCTGCTCACAGACTTCACTTCAGAGTCTATCTCTCTCTACTGGGTCATAAAGTTCAGCTTTGTCATTTCCCTACTTCACAATGCCCAAGTCCCTTCTGCTCTCTGAGGCCTGAATACATAGCTCTGAAAGTTGTGGAAATGTAGGAAGATAATACAGATAAATAATCTGGCTCCAGGTTACTGACAGAGAAGCAGCATTCCATTATTTTTTCTTTCTTTCATGGTGCTTCCTATCCTAAAGCCATTTAATCTTACAGTCACTAGGCCTTTCTCTCACTTGCCTCCTTATATAAATTCATTTCAAGTTTGATCTCAGAGTAGAAGATACCTGATTATCTAATTCAGAAAAATATTCTATTTTTAGGCTAATATTTATGTGTATAGAATTTGTATAATCTCATTTAATAGCCACAAGTATTCTATGGAATAGGCAGTACTTATTAATCTCACATTTCTCATGAGTGTGAAACCTAGGGCTCATAGGGATTAGATAACTTGCCCAATGTCACATAGCTGGTAAATGGTGGTAAATTCCTGGTAAATTCCAGGTCAGATGGGCCCGACTCCAGTGCACACTTTCTTCCCTTACCCTTGCTCCCCTCAAATAGTGAAAGCTTTTCTTGAACATTGTTGGTTAGATGTCACGTATGGACCATAGTTGTGTTATTATATGTGGTTGGCAAGAGATGGTTAATTCACAAAGGTCCGAGTATGCCAGGATGTTGTAATAGAATCTCAGCAGATGGCATTGACCTCAACTACAGCCTTGAGGAGACACTGGGGTGACAGAAGATGGTGGAAAGGACATCTAAATAGCAAACTACTTTGAAGTCATCAATCATCCTGAGGATATTCTCAAGTCCCAACCAAAATCACAGCCACTTCAGAAGTTACAGGGAAGGTCAAAAGAAGCTGAGGGCAACAGGTCATTTAAAAGCATTAGAAAAAGCCCTATGGGGCTGGGGCTGGGGCTCAGTGGTAGAGCACTTGCCTAGCATGTGTGAGGCACAGGGTTCGATTCTCAGCACCACACATAAATAAATAAGATAAAGGTCCATGGGTAAGTTTAAAAAATTTTAAAAAGAGCCCCTATATTTTAACTTTTGAAACTGAATTACAAAATAACAACTAATATGAAAAGAGCGATGACCATAAAAATGTAGTTGCTGCATATAATATAGTCAAAGCAAATCACCTAGAAGAATTTACATCTGAGCCTTACTGACCATTTGGGTGAGCCCTGTCCACATAGAAAACATTAGTTCAAACATAAGGAAGATCGTAGTCTGAAGGACCAGCATGAGACTTAGAAAGGAATCAGTGGGTTAGAGGCCCAAAGCAGGGCTCCAAAGACAAGAATATACTTATTAAGGCCAGAAGAAATATTGACTTCCTGGCTAAGGAATCCTGCCTAGCTTAAAGAGAGTCTGGTGATTTAACACCAGACCCTTATAGTTTATTAGATGAAGTGTGTGTGTGTGTGTGTGTGTGTGTGTGTGTGTGACTTTATGCTTGAGGGGGTAACGATATTCAAATATCATTGAAATGATCTGTACCAAGTCCAGGTGACAGTCACCTTCCAGAGAATAACTCTTTTGGAGTCCACACAGATGGCTTGAGTCACCCCTCTTCCTTAAGAAAAATGATGTCTATGGTTGACAACTAGTTATATATTGCAAATATGTTATATTTTAACCACATTGAATGCTTCTAACACATAGAAATGATAAACGTTTGAGGTCATGGATACACCAATTACCCTGATCTGACCATTACATGTTGTGTACTTGTGTTGAAATGCCACACTATACCCCATAAATATGTACAACTACACATCAAATTAATTTTTTTAAATGAATCTGAATAGAATCTGATCCTCCATGGAGGATCCTCACTGGCAGGACCATGTTCCTGGCAGCCTACTGGCTCCCCATCCTTAGTCAAAAAGCATTCCTCAAGGACCCATTCTATGCCAGTACTGCTTCTAGCACTGGAGATTTCTGCCTTGAGAAGGGAGATCAGACATGCACAAAAGAAGTTGCATTGAAACCTTGCAAGCCCCGGGGGAAAGGTTGGTATAGGGCACAGCAGCAGCACCAAGGGGAATGTGGTCAAGTCTAAGAGGAGACGACAGCTCTGGAATCATTCTGAAAAGACAGTTAAACATTAACTGGATCTAGAAGTGAGTGCTGCTCCCTTATTGGGGGAGAGCGAGAAGAGAGAGTGAGAGAAAGAGAAAGAAAGAAAGGGATTTTGCCATAGAATTTGCTAAGATCCATATCAGCCTATTATCAGAATCTTAAGGCCCACGTGCAGAGCTCTGTGATAGATACCTCCTTTCTGCAAACACACCCAGAAACCCTCTGTCTACCAAGTGTGACAGATTCCTGCCCCTTGTGAGAAATTCCCACCCATTCACGATTGCAAAGGAGGGGACAAGACAGAACCTCTCCTAAGCTCAGACAAGAACATTTAAATAAGTTTGGCACTAGAGATTGGTTGCTGCAAGATTCAATTCTTTAAAAACACGAGGTAATGGACAAGGGCCTGTCTAAAGCATGAGCCTGTAAGACTGAAGCACAGAGAGAAGTATAACAGGTGCAGCCAGCAAGGGGAGAAGTTTACGAGGTTGGCAAAGGCATTAGGGGAAAGCAATAACAACAGTCATGGCTAGAGTTGATTAAAGACTGGAGGTATAGCTCAGTTGGTAGGATGTTTGCCTCGCAAGCACAAGGCTCTGGGTTCAATCCCCAACACTGCAAAAACAGAAGGAAGTGTTTTACATGGTGCCTCATGAACACTTTATATACTTTATATGCACCAACTAATTTAATCTTCCTTCCCATGTGGTAGGATTACTCCCATTTGTCAAATGGTAGAGAGATGTTAAGCTATTTGCCCAAGGTCACCGATGATCTAGACAGGGGTCAAACCTAGATGATCTCAATGCAAAATCCATGCTGAGAATCTATTTGTGAGACAGAAGCCTAAAACCCAACAGAGATATTGAATTCATTTGGCAGGAACCTGCGTCCAGGAGGGTGACTAACAAACTGATCCCAAAACACAATTCACTAGCTCTATTCTGTGTGTTGTCCTTCCTGCAGGACCAAACTCAGGGTCCTCGGCTAAAGTAAAGGTAGAGATAGCAACATACCATCCTGGGTTAGATGTGCTTTTTCTGGAATTGGCAATGAAAATAATAGTTTCCCTGAAATTAGTATAATTGCAGTCCCTTCCAACTAACCAATTCAGAAAATAAAAAATTCTCATAGAAATTTCTAGAGATAGCTTCCTCCCAATTACAGCTTTCAGAACTTGCAGGACCCAGAATTTTCCATTTTGTGTCTCTTCTGCATATTTAAACTCATGATCGTCATTTTAATTCCTCCAAACTGACATTTTATCATGGAGAGCATCTCCATTTAACTTCCTTGTGTCAATATTAACGATGGCATTTGCGTGTTTATTAGGTAAAAATTGGGTTCTGACAATCACACAGTCAATTCCAGGGCTCACGAGCTCATTCATCAGGACTTCTCAATTGCTTTTTTAATTTCTTCTGTTGACATTGACCCTGTGTGAGGTTATTTATAAAAATCTTTATGAATATAATTTATGACTTAATTTTAACAAGTATTAGATAGATGTTCTCACTGAGTCCATGACCTGAGGTGGTGAAGATTCCTATCAGATAGCATCAAGATTCATTTAAATTTCTCATTTTGTGGTTCCTGTTCTATTTTCCCAGCAGCACAAGGGGTCAAATATAAATGAAATGAGAAGTGTCTTTCACATTAACTGTTTTTTATTGATTCCTTGGAGCAGAAATGTAGATCTTTCTAAAGCAATCAGAGTGTTGCAAAAACAAACCACCTAAGGGAAGACAAAGAAATGTTTTGTGTTTACCTGCAGCAATCATTCCATAAAAGAGATGTTTATCCAAAGTATGTAATAAATATGCTGTACACCACAGTACTTGTTTCTTAGTTTATATTTTTAAATAAAAAATGGAAACATAATTTTTTTCCACTGGAGAGGTCTTCAAAGATGTGCTCATTTTAGGATTCCAACTGAGTACCCACAGGCAAAGAGCTGTGTGAACTGTTTAATGTTTTGGGGGTGGTTATTTTGTTTTGCAGTCTTGGAGACTGAACCCAGGGTCTCATGCATGCTGAGCACAGTGCTTTACCACTGAGCTAAAACCCCAGTCCCTATACATTATTTTAAAAATAAGATAATGTTACAAAAAGCCTGACTTTTCAACTTCTTTTTAAAAAGTAAAAGATTTGCCATGCTGTGCCCATATCTCCCATGACAGTGAAGGGCTGGTATACCTCCTTGAGATAATTTGTGCAAAGTTCAGTTCTTTTACCATCACTCATTTTTGTGTTATCTTTGGTCTCTTCACTTTCTTGTCCAATCTCCAAAGACTTTGAGTTGCTTAGGGCCTCGCTAAGTTGCTGAGGCTGACTTTGAACTCACAATACTCCTGCCTCAGCCTCCCAAGTGCTGTGATTACAGGGATGCGCCACCGCACCTGGCTCCAAAGACTTTTGAATTGGCAAACCCCACTCTTCTTGTTGGACTACCTTGTTCTAAGATAAACTAGTGAGAACTACGAAGATTAAACGATACATCCAAATGTCTAAGACAATGACTGGATCCCAAGTCTTCTAACCTATGCCACACCATCTATTTTCTTAGTGTGATTTTGCTCTTAATATCTCTTGAACACATGGATACATATTTATTTAACACCTCATTGAGTGTAATGAATAGATAAATATTATTGTGCCTCTGTTCTTGCCAAAGACAATTGTACTAACAACCTCATTTACTAATCCCGATGGATTGCTTTACCACCTACAGATCTGTCATCACAAAGAAATACTAGCTGTGAGCATTGCCCAGAATGATAAGACGTGCTGCCATATTGCATTGATTTCTGTCTGACGCCTGCAGTAGAGATTCTGCAATACTCTGAACACAAGTACTTCCGAGCCCAGGAAACTGAATATGTTCATAGAAGAGGATGAAAATAAAAGACTAAGAAATATCCCCAATATGGTGCCAATGATCCCCACCTTCTGGTGTTTGTACCATTAATGATTCTCCCCCTTTGAGTGAGGGCTGGACTAAAGGACTCACTGTTTTGCATAGAAAATGGTAGAAGTGAAGGCATGTCACTTCCAAAGATTAGATGACGAGTGATTACGGCTCCTATCTTGGGGAGTCATTGCTTATTCTTAGATTGCTCACCCTGTAAGAATCCAGTTGTCATCTTATGAAGCAACTCCTTGAAAAGGGCCTTGTGGTGGAAAAGGAAGGCTTGCCAGTACCCACAGGAGTGACCTGGAAGTAGCACCCACTCCCAGTCATGCTCTGATGAGATCACAACCTCATGAACTGCTGGATTGCAACCTCCTGAGAAATTATGAACCAGAGCACTCAGACAAGCCATTCCCCATTTCCTGACCCACAGAAGCTGTGAAGTAAGAAATGATCACTATTCTAAGACAAAACATTTTAATTTGCTACACTGCAATGGTCAAATAAAACTGACTCCTTAACTAAGATCAGAGATTCCTGTGTTCCTCATATGCTGTGATTCACTTTAAGTTTTTACCATATACTTCAAATAGTGTGTAAATATATGAGATTTACACAAATATCATCAAAAGTATGAACTTACTGGCTAACAACACAGACTTAGAAGTAAAATACAACTATGTTCAAATTCTGGCTCTGCCATTTACTGGGTAAGATACTTAGCTTTGATTTACTCATTTGAAAATTGGGGTCAACAGTCTCATTATGTTTTCTTGCTACCATAGTCATCACACTTTATTGTAGTTACTAGCTGCAGTCAACTCTCAGAGTCAGATGGGTTCCAGTCGTCTCAAACCCAGCAGCAGCCAGTAGGTCATCCACGTACTTTAAACCACCTACCAGCCCACTCTAGAATGGATTCACTTTCTCCAGGAAGCTTACCCAAATCCACTGCATACCTGGTGCAGCATCATGACTGGAACTTCTAGAAGTCCAATAGCCACGAGTGCAAATACTCAGTTTTGTTTTCTCATGCCCTAAACACCCATAGCCTCCACCTTTTGCTCCCCAGACCTTCCACAAAAGCTCATGAGATTATCTGTACAGAGATGCTAATACCAGCAAAAAGTTCTGGGTCACCTCCATTCCTACAGACTTCCTATAATTCCTTCCTAGGCCTTTTTTTTAATGTCTACTGGCATCAGACTGACCCATCTGTGAAACGGTGTTGATAGACACCTTCTTGTGAGGATGATTTTGGTATGTCTCCAGATGCTGTGCATTGTTTGGTGACAATGATCAGCTGAGTCTTTGATCATGAGAATTTTATTCTCTTCAAGATGAGTAAAGGAGAGCTCTCTGAATGAACCACAGAATTTTAACCAAAGATCTTCAAATCATGATCTTACAGATTATGACTTTTCTCTGTATTTTCACAACTAACATCTTTGTCTTACTTGTCCCCTAAAGAAAAAAGGAATATTCACAGAGCAGCTGGCTCAGGATTATGAACTTAAAAATTTTCCATCCAGGCTCAGTGACAGCTCTACCCAAGAATCTGTAGTGTTTGTGTGGGAGACTGGGGCTATTTTTCTGTGGCATTGATTCCACAACAGTATACCTGACAATTATTCACAAGTTGATAACAATTATTTAGAACCTACTTAAACTTGCTTGTTAGACCTATTTAATGAGCCTTTATCAGACAGGCTTCTGAATCAGGCATCACACTTGGCACAAAGACAAATGGCCACACACCCTTAGGTGATGTATGATCTAGTGGCAGAGCCAGATGTTTAAACAAATGATACTAATACAATTTATTAAGAGTAGATTCAGGGCTGGGGTTGTGGCTCTGTGGTAAAGTGCTTACCCAGCATGTGTGAGGCACTGGGTTCAATTCTCAGCACCTCATATAAATAAATAATATAAAGGTCCATGGACAACTAAAAAATAAATATTAAAAAAGGAATAGATTCAGCACTCAAATTACAGAGAAAACACCAGTTATTGAAAGCAGGAAGGAACTTCTACTTAGGGAGATCATGAAATAATTCTAGGAAGAAAGTGAATTTGAGTTATGCTGTGAATGATAAGCAGGAAGATGCTGTGGGTGGAGATGAAGTTGATGAAACTCTCGATCTTGTCATAGAAATGAAGGGAAAAAGGTGTGCAAGGCAAGGAAGTGATCCAAGAGCAAGTCCCAAAGGATAGATCTTAAGATGACAGTGGGACATCAGGAAGAAGTGGAAGACATGTCTGGATTAGAGAAAACATCGACATGAAGAAGCAGAGGCACAAACTACGACAGGGCAGTTAAAATGCAAAGGATTCAAAAATGATAGACAAGAATTGTCACAATTGAAAATGATTGGATATGTGTGTGCTATTTAATTTCAAAGGTTTTCTTTTTGTTTGAAGCATAGTGATGCAGCAAAGGAGAAGATGTAAAACATACATCAGTCATGAAGGTAGCAAAAGGAAGGTATGTAGCAGAGGGATTATCAAGGAAGAGACATAAAAGGATGGTTGGGAAGTTTTGTTTGAGGAGTCAGAGGGTCACATGGGGTTTAGGATAAAGGAAAGCTGCAGGTTAATAAGGATGTGGAAGGGGAGTGGTAATTAAGGAAATTACTCAAAAAACAAATGTCACACAGTGTAATGGAAGTTCTGATGCAGATGCATGTAAGTCTTCAGGTGATAAAGTACTGGGGTCAGTCTTGAGAATTCATTGTTCCTGTGTGCTATAATAAGAACTGGCAAAGTTTTTGTTCAAAGGGTTAATGGTAAGTATTTTAATCTTGCTTTAATCTCTTGTATTACTATTCAACTCTGCCATTGCAGTACAAAATCAAGAGTAGACAGTCAATGAGAATAGTTGTGTTATGATCAATCGATTTACAAACACAGGTGCCCTGCCTGTATGTTTCATAATTCCACATTATTCAAATATATTACATTCATTTTTACTAATGACATAAACCACAGAAAAAATGAATAGCAGAACCAGGCACGGTGGCACTCGCCTATAATCCCAGAGGTGGAAGGCTGAATCAGGAGGATTGCAAGTTCAAAGGCAGCCTCAGCAACAGCAAGGTGCTAAGCAAATAAATTACAAAAAAGGGCTGGGGATGTGGCTCAGTGGTTGAGTGACCCTGCGTTCAATCCCCAGTTCTCCAAAAAAAAAAACAAATAGCAGAAAACAATGAATGAAGCACTTGCCTGGTATTTATAAGATATCTGACACTGTACTAAACATTTTTAATATGTAATACAGTAGTATGATACACAAAACTAGTTATTACTCTCCCCTTTCATAGGTGAAAAGTTGGGGATCACAGAGTTTAATTTGCCCAAGTTCATTACATGGTGCCACTAGAATTTTACAAGTAACATAGGACTTTCCCTTTGGATAGTATCCTGGATTAGATAGTCTGAAAAATCCTCCGTGAAAAGCATGTGGATGCTAGATGAATTATGCAAATATTGATTAGAAAATACTTCTGCACACAAGCAAAAGCAAGGAAAATTCCTAGGGGAGAAAAAAATAGTAACTGACCCTATGCTATAAAAGAGTCATGATTAAATGCAGAGGCTAGAACCTTCCTGATGTCAAGGGAAAACAACAGAGTCTAGGAAAACTAGGGCTGGTGGCCACACAGAGAATCCTGGGCTTAGGGATAAACCCTAGACCCCTGCATGAAGCATGGCTTGTGATGGCTTCACGTGGTGAAAAGTGAGAGTAGGAAACAAAATATCCAACTTCTGCCACAGAGTGGAAAAGAAATGTGTCCCTCTATCATAGTTTCCAGTAAGTCCTCTTATCTGGCATTGCTCTGAGTTGGCTCCACTTTGTTCATTGTTGGTATGGCCACACTCACTTTCTTATGCTTATGATGTCATGATCTACCTTTTTCAGTCCTTTTACTTTCAACTCTGTGTATTTATAAGTTGACAAAACTGACGACCACAGATAAAGGAATAAAGTTTTTAAAAGAAGATGAACTTTAAAAAACTAATTAGTGTCCTCAGAGAAATTAAAGGAATCCAAAATAAAAATGCCAACTACTATGGAAAAGGACAATTAGAAAAGTAGAAAGATATACTGAAGAATTTTAATGTCAATTAATCTACTAGTGTATATTGCACAAAAGACAATGAAATAGATTGTCTTAGTCAGTTTTGCTACGTGAAAAACAACCCCTACATCTCAGGGCCCACAACAAACACATATTCCTTGCTTATGATACATGAGAGATGTAAGTGGTCATGAAAGTCTTAGGGAGCTAAGACCAAAGTCATATTTCCAGAAAAATTGAAGAGAAAAGAATAGAACCTAGGAAATTGTTCTTCAGGAGACTCAATAGTAGACAAAAAGGGGTTCCAGAAAAAGAACAGGAAATAAAAATAGAAGAAATGACAAAACATGTTTTTAAAGAGGAAAATTATAGAGTTGAAGAAAAAGAGAAATTTCTAAATTGAAAAGGCCCACTGAGTTTCCAGAAGAGCAAATGAAAAATGAAATACTCTAAATAAAAATTGTAAAATCTCAGGATAGTTCAGATAAAGACAAATACCCAAAAACTTTCTTAGAGAAAAAGATAAAATTCACCTATGAAGAAATGAGATTCCAACTAGTATCAAGTTAATCAACAACATAGAAGATATAATAATGCCTCTGGTTATGAAGAAAAGTAACTTTAATCTAGAATTCTATAGCAGTTTCAACCATCAATTGAGAATAAGGGCACAATGAAGATATTTTGATTTTAAAAACTCCCAGAACTAATTTTTCAAAAATGTTATGGGAGGAGATAATGTATACTGATATATAAATAATCTTTCTTAAGTCATAAGTATCAACAAATGGTAACGAAATATTCCATACATGGGCTGGGGATATAGTTCAGTGGTAGAGTGCCTGCCTTGCAAGCACAGGCCCTGGGTTCAATCCCCAGCACCACAAAAAAAAAAAAAAATTCCATACATTCTAAAATTCATGGGAATATATTTAAGAAGAAAGATAGAAAGACATAGGATCAGCATAAAATAATGAAATATCAAAGTACTTAAAATGAGATCTAGATATGGATAAAAGATACCAGCACTGTTGGATGAGAAGAGTCAATATGAAAACATTAACTGTTTTAAAATGAATGTATAAGTGTATACATTAATTCAATTAACATTGAGAGAAGACAGACCCAACCAGATATCAGAACATATTATAAAACCAATTTAATCAATTGAGGAAGGCATTGGCAAAGGAATAAAAAGAATCTCTATAAACATTTAATGTATAACAAACACAATAGTTGAATGCAGGAGATAATCTAACTCATTCACAAATGAAACTAGCAAAACTGGTCAAAAAGAAAGACAAAAGTATTAAAAGAAAATCCAGGAGAATAAATGGTCAAATTAAAAGCAAGTAAAGCTTCTTAATGAAGACTGGACAGCTTCATTAAAAGATCTTCAGGAAGTTAAAAAAAGTATTTATCTATGTACATTTTTAATTTGTATATGACAAAAGATATTATAAACAGTCAATTGAGAAATTTTATGATGCAGAGTAATAGCTATCATACACAAAGAGCTCTGGCAAGAAAAAGAAAACTCAGTTTAATAAGATGCAAAGGAACCAAATAGACATTTAATTAAAAAGCTAATCCAAATACCCTTCCATTTGTTTTAATATTCAAATTTTCTAATACCCAAGAAAATAGAATTTGCTTTAAACTCTCACTGAATTGACAAAAGTTGAAAAGGCTATAGTATCTTTTATTATAATATGAGGAAAATCAAACTGTATTAAATTTTTGATATAAATATAAAATGTTGCAGTTTTTTAAAAGCAATGCAATATCTATTAAAATTAAAAATCCACACGTTCTGTGTCCAGAAATCCCTACAATTGTCCTGAATCTGCACATGCACTGCCATATGGGTAAAATGTTGCTTCCCACAGTTTTATTTGAAGTGACAAAATCTGAAAGCAATGTAAACACTCTTTCACTAGTTAAATGCATTATAGTACATTCCCAACATGGGATACCAAGCAGCAACCAAGAAGAATGAACTAGGGCTATCCCAGTGGGTTTGGAGAATTTTTGTTCAATAGTATGGGGTAATATTGATGTGATGGAGTGAACTGTGTGCTACAGAAAGAAATGAGGCTGGAGAACATGTGTTCCAATCAGACCACAGGCCCCCAATGCCATGCTTATGAGTTTGAAGACTCTATGAATGACATGATAAAAAGAATGATAGCAATTAAAGATAAACCCTAAAAAAAAAAAAAAACTATGCTATCCAAATTAATCAAGGGCAACCTTGACTTCCTTATTTAACCACCTCCCCATTTTCCTTATGCCTTCCACTCTTCCTTTTATATCTTCTAATAGCAGGGCCCTACAAATACAGAAAAACAAATACAGAAGAGATAATAGAAGACTGGTATTTGCAGCTAAGTGATCATTGTACTGAGATCTGGAAAATAAAATGTGAACAAATCAGGCACACATGTTCCAGAGGAGACTGTTTTCCAAATATGCTACATTGTTCTTTTGGTAATTTGATTGTGGTGACAGGTCAGTCGGGCTGTAATTGGTTTTAATTAGCCTTCGTACAGCCGTAATGTTCTTTACCTACATGCACACTGTCAAAAAAGCAGGGAGGGAGGGAGAGGGAAGGGGAGAGAGGGAAAGAGGGAGGCTGGTTCATTTTCCACCTTTTTCAAAATGCCAGATAAATTGTTTTCCACCTGTCTTACAAGCCAATGCCCCACTTTCAGTATAAATGAGGAGAAATATGTCACTGTGACAGCTCTTAGAATAGCTGATGCCTTCAACAGTGGACAGCGAACCCCATTTCATCTTTTGTGAAACAATGTGTGGTTTCCAAGGTACAGAGAAGGAGAAAAATCTATATCCCCTCCCCAGATCCTTTTGGTAAAATATTTGGGGGAATGCAATAAACTAAATAAAGTTCATACAACCAAATACATATAAAGAGCAACTGCTTTGTATCACGAGGTGGACAGGAAGTATATCTATACATGCATCATATATTCCACAAAGCAGGAATAGAAAGGAAATTTCTGACTGAATTTAAAATAATCGAATGCATATTTAAATTTTATCCAAAACATAATATTATTGTTAAAAGTCAAGACTCTTCAGTCATTCCAAGTCTTTTCAAGAACTCCAACTTCTGAGAAGCCACAGTCTAAACTCAGAAACTGCCTGAGAAGTTGACTTCTAAGGTTCTTTGGTCATTGAAATTCCAGGACTGCATTTTTAAAAATGATGACATATATCAATCAAGATCATCCCTGGAACCAGGCCACAGCAGTTTGCACAGTTCTATCCTCCTGCCTCCCACAATTATTCAGCAGCTGATCACAGCTCACTGAGCCCAACTACAGACAGAAAACATACACTCATGGACATGCAGTCCCCAAATCCCCTGGCTTCTAGTGAAGCCAAGACAACAACATAGTGGTTTTAAATGCATGGAGTCAGAAGCCATTGCTATTCCCTCACCCTCACTGTTAGTTCTGAGAATTGCTATCTAAGCAGACTGGTATATTCAGACCCTCATTCTCAACATGACTAGTGGTCTTCAGGGACCACAAGTCATTTAGCCCATTGATTCTTTAAACACTGAGCATAAAGTCCCATATAGGAGCCTCCAAGAATTTTCATTCAGGGCAGCTACTTTTGCCTTTGGAAAACCCAATTATTTCAATGGACTTTAATGAAACTCTGCCACTCTATTCACTATTTATTACAAAACTGTTCCACATTTATTCAACACAAAGCTTCTCAATTCCTAGACCTCCCCAACTGCTTCCAGTGATTCCAGCTCTTTCCCTTGGGATAATCCTTCTTCTTGTGACAATTTTTGTATAATATGCATCTTACTCAGCACCAAGGACACCAAGTTTCTCTTCTCACCCAACTTCCCAATTCCTTGAAAAACTCCTCTTATCAATGGTTTGGTTTCAAACTGTTTCGCCACTCTACTGCCCCGTAAATATTCTCAAGACTTCCCATGTTATTGTTGATATGTGTGATCCAAAATGGAATGCAGTACTCCAGAAATGGACTCAGCAGCTTAGGGTAAAAGAGAAAAAGCTTAATGTTGATCTTCCAATGTGGCTACCCACGATCACATTAGCTTTGTTGAAATACGACATTATAGAGTTTGTGCGAATGGTAGTACTTTGTATTCTTGAAAATGACTGAGAGTAAATTTTTAAGTATTTTTATTCCACACACACAAAAAGATAAGTATGTGAAATAATGAACATTTTAATTAGCTCAATTTAGCACTCCACAATATGTAGACATTATAAAACATGTTATACAATAAATATATACATATTTTTTATTTTTCAATTACACAATAGAATATAAAACATTTTGTATGTGTTAGAAATGATATCTCCTTAATCTCTCCTACAGTACACTGTTAGATTAATTTGGGGACTTAAATACATGACCCTGTATTTATCCCATTTACATGTGTCTTCTCAGGTATCCTTCCTCTGAAGCTACCCACTTCAGACCCTCCCCACAACCAAGAGTCCCTTCAATCAACTACCATTCAGGTTAGTTAGCTGGTATTAAAGCTGAATTCATAACCTCTTAACAAAGAACCTGTTTCTACATAAACTTTGAGTAATCTATTCCTCGTCCCCCCTTTCTTAATGCAATGAATGGCATCTTCACCTATATTTTCAGTTTCCTAAGTTAATAGTGTAGGAGGAATCCTTGGCTCCCCCACCCCATTGCCCTCAAAATCAATCAGATTCAAGTTCGGTTGAGGCTACCTTCTAAGTATCTTCAGGAGCAATTGATTTTATGTCATTCACACTGCCCTTGTGGTCCTTTACAGACCAAAATCTCCCCATTCCCAAATTCTGAAACAGGCGTTTTAAATCCCTTTTTCCAATTCAAATTTCATCATTTCCCTCTTCTGCCTAAAACCCTTCCACAGCCCTGTATTGACCTAAATCACTGACCTGGCTCATACGTCTGCTGATAATCTGGCCTCCAGTTTCTTCTCCAACCTCAACCATCACCACTTGGTCATTCTGAACTCTTCCTGGTTTCCCTGCCTTGAGAACATACACCCAGGCTGTCCCACTTCTATGGACATTCTCTCCCCACCTCTTCAGTCAGGCTCCTTCTCCTGCTAAACATTAGAGCCTGAGTCTTTTTCTATAAGAAGCTTCCACTGGCTCAGGTGCCCTTCTCTCTGGGCTCCACTGACAGATGTGGCACAATTGTTCTCCTACATTCATTCCAACCTCTTATTCCAGTGTCACATCTCCTACTACCTGCCCTGATTCTCCTTCTTCACTTTTATAAAGAACCAGTGACGACAGCCCTTATGGATAATCCAGAAGAATCTCTCCCTATCAAGGTCCTTCATCATATCTTAAAGTCCTTTTGACCACGTGAGATAGGTATTTACAGCCGCTGGGGCTTCACCTTTCAACCTTCCACATGAGATAAGGCTCAGGAAGCAGAGAGGTTAGAGCATTGTAGGCAGAAGGAACAGCACATGCAATGTGATGAGAAGGCACATGGCACGCTTGCTCCTCAAAGAAGACAGCGTGAGGGGAACCAGGCAGCAGAAGAGGTGCTGTGAGATGAGAGGGAACATGTAGGAACGAACCAGATGTTTGCTGCCATGTTTCCAATTGAAACAGCAATGGGAAACCATGGAGTCCATGATACATTGGGAGTGATATAATCAGATCTTACATATTTTTAGAGGACCACTTTGGCGCCAGTGTGAAGAACAGACTAGAGGCACCAAGGGTAGGAATGAAAAGAAATTTAATTTACATTCCTGGAAAATGTCTGAAAATGTCTGAGAACATACTTCCATAATTCTAGACATCCCGGGTGACCTACACTATTATCAATAATGCTACTACATGATAATCAAATTTCCTTACATATGTTATTGCTTAAATTTCACAAATTCTTTCTCACAACTCCCCAGCATTCCATGATATAAAAAGTATTAAGCCTTAGAGGAAAGTGAGATGACTGAGACTCAAAAGGTCATTCATCCAAATAGAAATGGAGCAAAAAGTAGAACCAGACTCCTGACTCCCAGGACAGTATTTTGTACTCTGGTTAGCATTGCTTTTCCCCTAAAACTGAAACTTTTAACATGCCGAGTTTTCATTTAAAAAGTGGGTCCACGTTTTGACTTTTTAAATGGGGTGTCTCTTTTCCATTTTACAGGTAGGAAAGTAGATGTTAACAAAATGAGTTTACCTGGTCATTAAGAGCTGACCTTCATTACCCCATTGTATCACTATAGAATATTCTGGTACAACATGGTTCAACTTACATCCTATAGTCATCAGCAGAAGGAAGGAAATAATTCCTCAGTGTTGTTTCTCCATTTGCAGTTAGGAAAATCATGACAGCTCTCTCCTTAAAGTTAGACAGTTTGAAAAAAATAAACAATCTCTGAGCTTATTGCCTTTTTCCCCCCAGCAGGTTCCTTGCTGCTCCCTGCTCAGCACAACAAACCATTAAACATGTTGGGTCTAATGCAATGACTCATGTAGCATGTTCACTCCTTCCCAACACATTAATCACCAGATGCTGTAATATCCTGATTGTTAAAACCAAGCAATACTGCAAAGAAATCCAAACAGGAGCCCTCAGTTAAAGGAATCTATTTCCCTTGCACTTCAGCACAGAGACTCAAATGACAAGGAAACAAGTTAATGGGCATTTTAAAGAAGCAGGGAAGAAATATTTCCAGTTGCTGACATGAAGCCAAGGAAGCAGTGAATTATGTAAGAAATCCAGAAAAGACCAAAATCCCAGATCCTGAGTTTGCCATTTAAAGATGTGACTGGTTGCCTACTGATTCCATTCTCCTGTTCATTCAGTCACTCAATCCCAGTTAAGAGGCAGAGCCTGAGCTGATGGTGGGATATCAAGATGATAAAGAGACAGTTCCTACAGGCAAGTTGTTCCTCCTATAGGGTGGAAAAAACAGCATTGCATTAGCCAGGACCATGATAGCAAAGGGCTCCATTTCAACTCCAACCACCCTAAACATGAAAGAGAAGTGGCTGTACCTCTGCAAAGTCCAGTTGCTTTAGGCACTTCTGAACCAGATATTCAAATATCCAGTGGTGTTCCAACTCTCTCCATCATGAATCCTCTCCCTTCTCTGTTAGTTTCTGTTGTTCTTAGTTCTGGTGCTGCTGTCCCCAGCCACTCTTGGCTTATGCTCTACTAACCTGGCAACACCAGTGGAAAGGGAGAGATCTCTTTTCCAATAATTTCAGTCAAAGCACCAGGCTTGACTCACCAGGCCTCTTATATGTGTCCTTTACTGGACCAATCACTCACTGGTCCAGACATGACATTGCCAGGGAACCAGTTATCTGCCCACTCCAGGCAAAGAGGGTGGTCAGCTCTGCTTAAACCATATGAGCTGACAACATGGACCTAAATAAAGAAATAAAGATGTTCGTATCAGAGGGGAAGTGGGTCTGGCAATAAGCACTTCAGATGCCCTCTACAGCTATCTACACATTTGGTTTCATAAGGAATTGCAAATTAGAAATGAATGTACAGAATACAGAGAGAACTCTGAGGAGGAGAGGAGATAATTCTATCTATGGGAGAGAAATCAGGAAAGATTTATCTCGTTTGAAATGAGTCTAGAAGGTGGGTACAGTTTGGCTCCACAA
Organism: Glaucomys volans; assembly: GCA_020662805.1. Taxonomy (NCBI): domain Eukaryota; kingdom Metazoa; phylum Chordata; class Mammalia; order Rodentia; family Sciuridae; genus Glaucomys; species Glaucomys volans. Next base: position 23,783 of record JAJEJO010050674.1, on the reverse strand, counting down.
ACAAGGAGGTAGCTTCTGGAGCAAAAGCTAGGAGTCGTGAAACATGATGGGGGAATGCAGGAAATTCTGTGCGTCTTCCGTCATCTCTGCCACTGCTGGTTCTTCACAGACGTGCCCACCCACAGCCCTCTATTCTGATGCCTCTGCCCACTCCAGGTCCTAAGCTGGCATGCAGAGAAACATGGTGCGGAGCAAAGGTCTTCTCTGTCTCAGCTGGAGAATCTAGCTGAGTGCTATCCCCGCCCAGGAGTGAATTCTGAGCCACAGGAAGGAGGATGGAGGACAGGGCTCAGGGACCCCCCACCCCTGCCCCCGCCCCCGCCCCCACCACCTAGACACCTTCAGTATCAAGTTCACAAGATGAATTTTCTGTCCAATCATAAATATTTGCTGGGCTTCTCATGGCGGCCAGAGCACATTCTAGGCCTGAGCATATACGGTTTCACAGAGGGTGACTTCTAACTGGGCAGGAGACATCAATAAACATGCAAATAAATGTGTGAGGTCATATCGTAGAGTGCTAGATGTAAGAAGGAAAATAATGGGATACAAACAGGGGAAGGGCAGCTAAGTAAAGGAAATGACTGCTTTAGTTAGTGTAGCCAGAGACAGGCTGAGGGGCTGACTTCGAACATGAGATTTAAATGACCTGAAATCAGCACAAACCTTGGGGAAAGCACCATTTCAGGCAGAAGGTACAAAAAGTGCAAGGGTCCTGGGGTCAAAGCAGGCTTGAGCATCTGAGGGCTAGCAGGAGAATCTTTCTGACATCTACTTATAAAATCAGAGGTGTAGACAGACACCCAATCCAGAATAAGGCCTCAGGCTTTTTCCATCTCTTCCTTGAAAGTAGAATTCCTTCCTTAAGGGCAATCTCTACTGTTTATAAAGCATCTGACATATTTCAAGCACCATGAGTGAAAAAAGAAATTTACTTGGACTCTCTCATGGAATTTTAGAACCCTGGAAGTTAGATAGTGTTGTATTCATTTTATAGTTAAGGAAACGGAATCTCAGAGCAGTTGGGAAACATTCTCAAAGTCACATGACTGGAGAGTGACTAGTCCAAAATTTAAGTGGGGACATTAAAATCCTTATCTTTCTTCCTGTTTCATCTGCACCCAAATAAACTATCTACATGCTAAAATTAAATGATAGAAAACTTGTGTAAATTCTTCTCAAAGGCTACACATGGAGGACATTTGCTCCTGAATCTTGACTCATTCTGTTTATTATCAGAATAAAGGTTCAAACTATAAAAGAATCTCCATATCGAAAAGCTAATCATAGTGATCTGCATGCAAATCTGCATGCAAATGGTTTCCTGATAATGAAAACACAACCAGGCCCACCACAAAAGGACCTGGGTCCTCAGCTGTTCTCACTGTTCTGCTTTGTTTTCTTCCTGAGAAAACTGATGATCATATTTATTCACTCTCATTTTAATATTGGAGAAATAGCCCCAAAAAATAAAAAAACCCAACTGGGGTGACTATACTAAGGTGATAGTATTACAGCCTTTGTCAAAAGCCAGGATTGAAAAGCTCAAGGTTAGTCAAGGAGCTCATTGTTTTTGAAAGCAGTATTTTTAATATTTTAAAGATCATATGACTAAAGATTATGCATGGCAGGTGGTGAGGGTGGAAATAGAAAGTTCTCCAGTCATGTAAGTTGGGGGAATTCTGCATCTACACTGGAAGATTCACCATAACTTTCAGCATGTTAATAGCCGTGAGAAGATCTGCAAGGAATAAGTCTCTTTTCCCTTGCTTAACTGCATTGCCCACACTTATCAAACTCTAGAGCTCCTCTTTTAATACCATAGAGGTAGATGAACTCAAATTCCTTGAATCTACTTGGTCTACACCACGTTAGCTAATCTTTCTCCTCTCTCACTTTGGTGGATTGTTTGCAGGAGTAGCTCTGATCTGTTCACACCTCCCTGCACCCTCCCCTTGGTAACCACTCACTCCCGTCACATCCACCTCTCTGTCCTCCACCACACACACACACACACACACACACACATACACACTCTCTCCACCTTTGGCCAATAGGATGACACAACACACAGTGCAAGCACTGCTCCATAGGGTTTGACCTATCTTGATGTCTTTGGTTGCCTCGTCACCACCTCCACGTGAAAAGTTGAAGTTAGACTTCTAGAAGACATGCGAGTATGTGGAGTGAAGATCAGTCACCCCATCTGAGGTCTCTCCTGGACTAGTCAGCCCATCTCAGGTCTCTCTTGGACCAGCCATCCCATCTCAGGTCTCTCCTGGACAAGCCATCCCATCTCAGGTCTCTTCTGGACCAACCATCCCATCTCAGGTCTCTCCTGGACCAGCCATTCCATTTCAGGTCTCTCCTGGACCAGCCAGCCCATCTCAGATCTCTCCTGGACCAGCCAGTCCATCTGAGGTCTGGACCAACCAGTGCCCGGCCCACCTGCCAACTGACCAAAGACACATGAGTAAGCCCAGGGGAAACCAGCAAAAGAATGAACTACCTGAACCCTGCCCAGGTTGCCAACCTACAGAATTATGAACTAAAGGAAGGATTGTTGTTTTAGACCACTAAATATCACGGCAATTCATTATAAAGCAAAAGCTGATAGTTTGATCCAATGCTCTGGAAAAATCTTACAGAAAATAAAAACCTCCTGGCTTTTATATTTAATGGTTTTTGGGCCACAATATTATCTCTAAAATATTCTCAAAATGAAACTCAAAGGTGGTTATTACATATCCCTTTCTAATAGAGGTAATGTACCTGAATCTTAGATTTTTAATCAGTGACTTCTGGAATTATCTTGAAAGCTCACAAAAGTGTTTACCTCAATCACACACCATCTCCCTCATGGACTAATATACCTCCCTTTGTCAAAACCAACACAGGCTTCAATTATCATAAACCACATAAGTGCATGGCAATTTTTTAAGTGGCTTTTAACCCTCATGGATGATTTTGATCCAGGGAACCTTAAAATTAATAAACTGTGAAAGGTGTATCTTCAGTCCTCGTTGGAGGAAAATGAACATTAATATCCTGCTGATGAATTAACACATCTCAACAGCAAGAAATAAAACACTGTCGCTTTCACAAGGAGAAGCCCAGTTAATTAAATTGATAGTGAAGGTCAGAATACTGGAACTTGGATTTGGAGGAACCACGAGACGGAGAAGTTTATTAAAAAATAAAATTTCCATGAGCCTATGGGAAAACTTTTTAAAAAATAATATCAAAAACAGCAAAGTGGAAATTTTCAGGGTGGAGAGGACAACTATCAGCTCAGAGAGTAATCCCAGGCTTGTCTGCCTTCCTGGTACACGCTGTGAAAGCATAATTCCCAATTCATTACGGAGGCATGGGGAGAAGCTCAGAGAAATGCTAATTATGCATTAGCTCAGTTAGCTAGATTCAGATGGGGCAATATCACATGGACATAAGTAAGCATACAATTTTAAATTCCAGGCAGACTACTATAGATGACTTTTAAAGAAACAAGTCAGTTCCTATTCTCCAAAAACCACAAACTGGAAGATAGGAATTACATATCCAAATAGTGCTGTGGTTTATATATTTGGTGTCCCCCAAAAGGGCGTGTGTGAGACAATGCAAGAAAGTTTGGTGGTGAAATGATCAGGTTATGAGAGCCTAACCCAATCAGTGCATTAATCCACTTGAATGGATTAACTAAATGGTAGCTGTAGTATGCAGGGTGTGGCTGGAGGAGGTAGGTCAAAGGGGGTGTGCCTTTGGGGTATACATTTTGTTCCCAGTGAGTAGAGCTTAGTCTCTTTCTGCTTCCTGGTGCCATGTTCTGAGCTTCTTTCCTCCTCCATGCACCTCTGCCATGTTGCTCAGCCTCATCTCAGGCCCAGAGCAATGGAACTGGTCGTCTAGGGACTGAGATCTCTGAAGGTGTGAGCCAAACAAATGTTTCCCCCTCTAAAATTGTTCTTGTCAGGTCTTCTGATCACAATGGTTAAAAAAGGGTAACTAAACCAAACAGCAAGGTGAAATTCACTCTGAAGAAGTTGATAATGAGTAACATCTGCAGATTGAAGACAAAGGTCAATTCCAAAAGCAACATCTAGGAATGTCCTTGTTATCATAGACGATTAATGCTGGATCGGAAGGGAGTAGATGAAATTGAAATTAGGAATTCAACTTACAGAGACAAAAAAAAAATTAACTGTCAAATATTTATATGTATTAAAGCAATTCTTTTCCTTTGTTATAGACGTAGCACAGTTCATTCATTCTACTATTGATGGACATGTGGGTGGTTTCCATTTGTGATTATTCCAAGCAGTGCTTCTATGAGCTCCATTTCATGTACCTCTTGAAGCACAGGAGCAAGAGTTGTTTTAGAGCTGTTGTGTCATGGGGCCAGGGGTAGTGGCACACTTTATAATCCCAGTGGCTGAGGAGGCTGAGGCAGGAACATTGCAAGTTAAAGGCCAGCCTCTGCAACTTAGTGAAAGCCTGCCTCAAAATTAAAAGGGTGGAGGGACAGTGGGGCTGGGGATGTAGCTCAATGGTAGAGTGACCCTGGGTTCAATCTCCAGTACCAGAAAAAAAAAACATCACCTAGGGAATTTTTATTAGATACCAATGTCCTGGTCTCAGCACAAGAGGTTAATATTCAGAATATGGGATTTTGAAGCCTTAATAACAAAATAGCCCAAATTTTAAAATGGGCAACAGACCTAAATATACACTTCTCAAAAGAAGAAATAAAATGGGCAACAGATATATGAAAAAGCACTCAGTATCCCTAATTACCAAGGAAATGCAAATTGAAACCACAATGACCCATCACCTCACTCCATTAAGAATGTCTGTGATCAAAAAGACAACAAGTGCTGATAAGCAGGTGGAGAAAAGGGAATATTTGCACACTGTTGGTAGGAATGCAAATTAGTACAGCCATTGTGGAAAACAGTGTGATGTTTCCTCACAAAAATTAAAAATAGAACTACTGAATGCTTCAGTAATCCCACTACTGAGTATATAGCCAAAGGAATGATTGACACGAAGGGACATCTGCACTCATATATCTACTGCAGCATTATTTTCAACAGCAAAGAAATGGAAACAACCTAAGTGTCCATCAACTGACAAATGGATAAAAAAAAATTGTGGGACAGTCACACAATGGAATACTATGCAGCCATAAAAAGAATGAAATTCTGTTATTCTCCACAACATGGATAGAACTGGACATCATTGTGTTAAATTAAATAAACCAGGCACAGAAAGATAAGTGCTGCACGATCTCTCTCATAGATGGAATCTAAAAAAACTGATCTCATAGAAGTTGAGAGTAGAATGGGGTTACCAAAAGCTAGGGAAAGTAGTGGGCAGGTGGGCATAGAAAAGGACTGATCAATGGGTGCCAAGCTAGTTGAACAGGAGGAAGAAGCTCTCTGTGCTATTGTATAGTAGGGTGACTGACCAGAACAATTATGCACTGCACATTTCAGAAAGCTAGAAGAGACGAGTCAGAATGTTTTCACCATAAAGAAATGATAAACGAGGAAACAGACATACTTAACCTGCGTTCAACATTACACAAAGTAATGTATGCATGTATCAAAATATTACATGGTACCCCATTAACATATTCCCCTTTAATGTATTCCCCTTTAATGTTTTTATGTATCAGTAAATTTTTAAGGAATATAGGGGTGGAGGTGGGGGAAACAGGGAAATGGGAATTGGTGGGAAGTAGAAAGACAAGCATGTTTTCCAATATTTAATTTGTAAATGATCTTGATCTTCATCATTTGTCCCAAAATGTACCTTATACCTGATTTATTTTTTAATAGAGTACCCTGCTAAGTTCTACGTGTTGCATTTAATTGCAATTTCTCTGTGATTTCTCCTCATGTAGAACAGTTTCTCTGCCTTCTCTTTTTTCATAACATTGACTTTTAAAGAGTCCAGACCAGTCATTATAGAATTATAATTCTATATTATTATAGAATTATATATTCCTCATTCAGGATTCCTTCCTTACCAAGTCATTCAGCTTGCTCCTCCACCCACTGCAGGTCTTGTCCTCCAGCAGTTAGGTAAATAGGCTTGATTAGAGTCCAGGAAAACCTTGTAGAAAGAACACTCCATAGGTAGTGTCTTGAACTCCTACTCCAGTGCTAGGTGAGGTGAGCGCTCCACTGTTACTATCAGAGCCGAGTTTGGTCACTTGGCTAAGGAGGCAATTGCTCTATCTTTGCTCATCTTTTTAAAATCTAAATTAAGACGACAGAAACTCCAGCTGGTTTTGAAGGGGAATGGCTCCTATGACCTCTTGTTTTAGTCAGCTTTTTCACTCCTGTGACCAAAGTTCCTGAAAAGAAGAATGAGAAAAGGAAAAATGTATTTAAGGGCTCACAGTTTCAGAGATCTCAGTCTATAAAAGGCTGGCCCCTTTCCTTGAGGCTTGAGTGGAGGCAGAAGAACATCATGGAGGAAGATGTGGCAGAGGTAAGAGGCTCAGGACATCGCATTGGGAAGCATAATAAAAGAGAGCTATGCCCTCACCAGACAAAATGTAAACCCCAAAGGCACAGCCCCAGGGACCCACCTCCTCCAGCCACACCCTACCACTTCAGCTACCACCCACTGAATCTCTATCAGGGGATTCATTCACTGATTGGGTTAAGGCTTTACAAGCCAATCCTTTCACCTCTAAACCTTCATGAATTGTCTCACACTAGAGCTTTGGGGGAACATCTCACATTCAAACTGTAATATTTCATTTAAATTGGCAAATTCCTGGCATTTAAAGAGATTCAGAAAACACAAGGAAGCACAATAATCACAGGGTACTTTCCCTCCTCGTTTGGTAGCCTAAACATGGAAACTGATCATAGTCCTACCAAGAGTCGGGAGTAAAACTGAAGACTGAACCTCTGCTAGTCAAATTTTCCCCTCCAACTTAAAAAGTCAATATCACAGTAATGAAAATAGAATCTCTGGATCCAGCGTGAACCTAGGTTCAAATCCTGGCTTTTCCAGTGGAATGAACTTGGGCAAGACTTTCAACCTTTATGCAAAGTGAAAATCAGAGGAGTGCCTGCTCATGCTATTGTTAAGGTGATGTACACAAGATGCTTGGGAGAGCGCCTTTCAGTAAGTGCTCTGAAGGTATCACTCCTGAGTATCCTGTTCCCTCCATTCCCTCCACTGTGCAGTTCCTACACTCTTCCTTTACCACTTCAGAGATTGAATTCTTTCAATCCATCTTCCCATTCCTGAATCTACCCACCTTTAACAACTTGACTTACTGTACATAATACTTTGTCCTCTTCTCATTGGATGTTCACAACCACCTTTGAGGAACTCGGAGATTATAATCTGCTTTTGTTCATGAAGAGCAGAACTAATTCAGAAAGACTAAATGATCCAGCTATGGTTACTCAGCAAATGAATTAAATAACTGGACTCAGAACCCAAGGATTCTATCATCCAAGACCAGTCTTCTTGGTTTTTTCCCAAAATAACCAACAAGTCTGGTGCCTTGGTCTGTGTTTAAAGTCTTTCTTCTGTCTGACTGACCTATGGCTTCCTACTTTCACTTGTTGTCCAGGGATAGTTTAGACATCCCACAATGGCAGGGGGACCCTGGGCGCTGCCCCCTGGGGATACTAGCAATCTTTTTCACTAACAAATGCTCCTAATGTATTTGACAGTACTAGAAGTGATCTTAAGTAATGTTTCATAATGCTAATGAAATTGTTCCTGCTTGAATCACTGGAACTGCACTGTTGGGAGTTTCCTCTGGTAGCTTTGGGAAGGACAGATGGAAGTGGCGAGAGATAGCAAGTAGACAAACCAGCTAAGAGAACATTGTTAACCAGGCACAGTGTGCACGCCTGTAATCCCAGCAACTCGGAAGGCTGAGGCAGGAGGATCACAAGTTCAAGGCCAGCCTCAGCAACTTAGTCAACTCTAATCAACTTAGAGATACCCTGTCTAAATATAAAAAATAAAAAGACTAGGATGTGGCTCAGCTAGTGGCTCAGTAGTAAAGCACTTCTGGGTTAAATCATTGCTACCAAAAAAATAAAAAATAAAGAGAGAGAGAGAAAAAGAGAACTAGAAGGGGAATTGGGGAAGCTTTAACTAAAAAAGTAATGAGGACATAGAGTAACAGGCAAATGCAAGAGATGCTGGAGATATAGCTAAGGTGAAAGATGAAACAGTTCAAAAACTCCAAGAATCTAGAAGCTGGACATTGCCACTTTCTTCTTTCTTTATTTTGGTCTCAAAATCTGATAATGTATAAATTTAATATAACAAGTATTTGTTGAGCACATGCTATGCTGTGAGGGGTTGTGAGATCTGCCCTCTAACATCTTACAACGTTGTAACTGCTGTAAGGAAAACAGTAACAGATGTCCCATCTGAATGGCGAGTGTTGAGAGAAAGCTTTATGAAGTTTTTGGCAATAGAGACAGATCTGAAGGATGAATGCGGCTTTTGACAGGTGATGATAGAGGAGGAGAGAGACAATATTCCAGACGGAAAAGACCATGGGGGGCTAAAAGAGGTGTCAAATTTGGATTTCAAATATCCATGGGAGACAAAGATGGAATGCAGGCTTTAGTCATATTTGTAGCATGAGGAATTTTACTTAACAATAGAGTCACTGAAGGGGTCATGCTAGGTGACATCATATGTACTCTGTTTTAGGAAGATCAGAATCTGGCAACCAAGAGGCAACACAATATTAAGAAAGGAATACCGGTCCTTATTCAAAGTGATCACAGATCACCTGGCAACAATAGTCAGGAGGACCTCTTGATCATCTGGCACCTACCCTCATCGAATGGACCAAAGGGACAAAAAGAATAGATATGACTTCCTTTCTGGATCAGCCTGAAATTGGGGGAACTCTGAATCTTGAGAAGAGAATCAGGTCAATTCTGTGGGCCATCTGATATGTAAGGTACGGCATTGGTTCTGCAGGCATGCACTCACTGAGCAATCACCAGCAGACACTCACTCCACACTAGGAATTAACAAGACATAGGAATGACAAAATGAGATCTAGTCCCTCCCCAGAGTTGATCACAAGCTAAGTGGGAAAGACAAAAATGAAATCAAATAATCATTGCAATCATCCATTTCATGCATAAATGTTTTGTAGATTAGAGAAAATCCTTGGGAAAAACATCCATGCATGATACATCATGGGGCAGAGGAGCGAGATCAACATGGAAGGTGAGGGGAAAAAAAGTAATATAGAGTTCTGCAGAAGAAGGAGCTCAGAGCCAGAAGGACAGAGAGGGAAGAGCCTGTGGAGAGAGAACGGAAGCTCCCAGGGAAGGCTATCTCCGTTAAGGCTCTCTGTTATATATCAAGTTCCCCATATGTATGCATCTATTGCAAAATGTGCTTTTGTCTTTAATTGTGTTATTGCTCCAAATTCATACCAACATGCTACCATGTCTTTGTCTATAAAATCCTACAGGGTTGTTTAATTTACTGGAAGATTTTTAACTTCAAATTGAATTTCCTAAGAGTTATAGAACTATTTCTGTTTTCTATTTTCAGATGTCCCTTGATTTATGATGGTTTACATTCTGATAAATTCATCAAAATTGAAAATATGGTAAGTGGAAAATGAACTTAATGCATGTAACCTACTGAGCATCAGTACCGTGGAGGGTACTACTGCTGCTGCCCCACATCGTAAGAGAATACCATACTGCATATTGCTAGTCCCAGAACAGATCAAAATTTAAAATTTGAGGTATGGATTTCTACTGAACATGTTTGGTTTCTACACCATTGTAAGGTGGAAACATCTTAAATCAAAACATTATAATTCAGGAACCATCTGTACTCCTGTCTTTGGGATAATTATATTTCTCTAGGAATTCACCTGCCTTGTCCATCACCAGCCTTTCTTTTGATCATTAAGTTTCAGGACTGAAACCTTGGCTCAGATCTGGAAAATGAGCAAGGAATAATGACTTTTTATTGTGGTGATGGCTCTCAGTCCCTTAATCATCCATTTCTGATTTCTTCTGATAGTACATTGAGTTTAGAACCCTTATTAACTACTCATCTAGGGACATCAGTTCTATTTACCGTCTCTATAACATTTTGCTACTTGTTCCCCCATGGTTGCCACTCTGACTTAGTGATTCATCACAATAATTTTTTCCACCTGGTTCTGATGGTTAAGACTGTCACCTCACCTCCCATTGTTAAAATAGGATCAGTCACCCTCATTACTACCAGAGAATCTTTCTGTAATGACCTCTCTTTTCAACATGCCTGGCCTGTGAAGCGGAGTGCTATTGAACTCTGTAACATTACTGGGTGCCTCTCACCAGTGCGTACCTGATGGTCTTGGTAAATGGAGCATCTGCCAGGCTTTCCATGGGACATTATCATTTGGTGAGTTCTCCAATCTAGCCTAATAACTAACACAGTTTTCCAGCCTATTTTTCTGAGCCTTTTAATACCTTTCTTTGCTGTCTGCCATGGAAATTCTGTTAGTTTAAGGTAATATAAAGTGAACTATCACTTTTTCCATGCTTTTAGAAGCCATCCCACTAGCAAGTTCACACCATCTCCTGAGGTCCTTGGGAGGGTTGAATCAGGAATGTGTTTGTTAGCTTTGCATCATTGTGACCAAAGTACTCAACAAAAGTAACTTAGACAAGGTTTCTTGGGGCTCACGGTTTCAGATGTCTCAGTTTATAGATGGCTGACTTCTTTGCTCTGGGCCAAAGGTGAGGCAGCACATTGTAGAGGAAGGGTATGGTAGAAGGAAGCTGCTTCCCTCACGGCAGCCAGGAAGCAGAGAGCAGGAAGGAGCTACAGGCAAGTTGAACTCTTGCAGGGCACATCCCCAGTGAGCAAACTCCTCCAGCCATACCCTACCTGCCTACATTTACCACTCACTCAGTCAAACTAGGATGGACTGATCAGGTTACAGTTCTCATAATCCAATCATTTCACCTCTGAGTATTCCTGCATTAACACAGGAACTTATGGTGGACACCTCACATCCAAACCATAACAAGAAGAAAAACCTACTTTTCATACATGGATGACTCAGGGACTTAAGATTTGGAAATGGGGTTGACCTAGGGGTTCCCATTCCAAGTTTCAGAGTCTCATTCATTCCCAACTGAGGCCTATTCTTGGTGTAGCAGATCTGCCTTGGTTGGAAGTTTAACTACTCTTTAGAGCTCAGCTACTCTTTAAGGATGTCATCAGCCTGGTCCTCAGCTTCCCCTCATCTCCCATTGCCAGAGATGCAATCCTCTTTACAGGATACTCTGACTCTTGAATTTGGTTTTCAATCATCTGGCATCCATTCTCAATCTCACATTATCTTTTACTGAACCGTTAATAGAATCTATCAATAGCTACCCAATGTCATTGTCTTTCACTATTTCCACCATGTTTTACAGATGCCCAATACATATCTCTCTAGCAAAGTATTGCAATTCACCACCAATAAACTTTTTCATAGTGGACCACCATCTTTGGCCAGGGTATCTGTGCACTTCCTACCACCTTGATGGAATCCTCATTGCAAGCTGGCAGTGAAATACAAAACTCCAAAATCCAATCTTAGTGCCAGCTTTCTTGCCCTATATTTTATTGCTAAAATTTGAGTTCTTCAATGAGTTGATTCTGAGACAGAGTTTACCATTCAGGATATTTATTAAGAGGTGCTGTTGGGATCAGCACCTACACAAGGAAGAGAGGAATGCAGAATTATGCAGAGAGAAAAGTGGATTTGTAATACTAACCAAAGAGAGGGCCAGCTGACCGACCCTAGGGGGAGTTTCTAAAATGCACTAACCCATCAAAATTGTCCCATATTGGACCGGAATAGCTGGCCTTTACACCCCTACCTTTAATGAGTCATTGGACATGAGATGACCAGGTTGAAGGATGTGACCTTGGAGGAGGTAATTCTCTGTAGCCGAGGCAGTCCCTGAAAGGGTTGACAGTGGAAAACTGTCCACTGGTAGCATGCCCAGCACCTGGGACAACAGAGCTCCCTGAAAATAGGATCTGGATGACTCACATTTATGTCTTCCAGAATTGATCCTTTGAAGTATCCAATAAAACTGACTTTCACCTGACAAGTTTGATTCAAAAACAAATAAGATAAATGAGACCAAAACTCAAGATATTAGGAATTAAAATGAGACAAAATTAGGAATAAAAAAGATTTCAAAAGTAAAATATTGTTTATGCCAATATCAAAAATGACACAAGGAAAAACAAATACTAAATAAATCTCTACTTTTTTCTGGTACTGGGGATTGAATCCAGGGATGCTCAACCACTGACCCACATCCCAAGCACTTTTTTAAATATTTTATTTAGAAAATATTTTTAAATATTTTATTTAGCTGGCCTAAGAGTTGCTTAGGGCCTGCCAAATTGCTGAGGCTGGCCTTGAAATTGTGATCCTCCTGCCTCAGTCTCCCAAGCTCCTGGAATTACAGTCATGCACCACTGTACCCAGCATAAATCACTACTTTTAAAAGTAGTGATTAGTACTACTAATCACTAGTAAAGCATCTACCCCTCAAAAATCATTTTGTTCAGCAAAGTGGATTCTGTCAAACTGAAATAATTTTAAAGTTAAAGAAACTTGATAAGAAAAGAAAGAACATTCACCAACACATATTTAAATTTTAAAATAATATATCATATGATCTCAATTAAACAAATATTAATTGTATATAATTATACAATGTTATATACTATGTATAATAATACAGGTTAAGTATCCCTTATCCAAATGTTTGAGACCAGATGTATTTCAGATTTCATATTTTTCCAGATTTTGAAATATTTATGTACATATAATGAGACTTCGTGGGCATGGGATCCAAATCTAAACTCAAAATTCATTTATGTTATGTTTTATATATACCTTATATACATAACCTGAAGGTAATTTTATATAATGTTTTTAGTGCACCTGCATTTTTGCTCCAAATCATCACATGAGGTCAGGTATGGAATTTTCCACTTGTAACATCATGTGAGCATTCAAAAGTTTTGGATATTGGAATATTTCAGATTTCAGATTTTCAGATTATGGATGCTCAACTTGTATAATATTGATAGATGTTAGTATATAATGTATATTTACATATAATCTATAATTACATATATACTATATATTTATATATAATCTATACTACTTATAATTGCATTTTACAGACACATACACATATTTATATACATATGTAGCATAAAATACATAAAAATATCCACAAGTTAAGGTTGCCTAAAGGTGATACATTAGTCCATTTTTCATTACTATAATGAAATACAAGAAGGAAGCTAACTACACAAGCAAAGAGATTTATTTAGCTCACTCACCATTTTGGTGGTTCAAGAGCATGGTGCTGGCATCAGCTCAGCACTGGTGAGGATGCTCTTAACTACACCACATCATGGCAGAAGCACCTATGTAGGAAGAGATCACATTGCAAAAACAGTAAATCAGAGTGATTCCAGGGTCACACTCATTCCTAACAACTCACTTTTGCTATAACTCAGGGGCTAGAGAACTATCGTACACCTTTCTGAGGACAGCTTCCCCGGTGGTCTAAGGGAGGCTGTTAAAGGCTCCATGTCTTCCACATCACCACAGAGAGGATCAGCCCTCCAATGCGCGATTCTATGGGGGACACACCCAAACCGTATCCAACCCGTAACAAGTGGTAAAAAGATGGGTTACTTTTATTTTGCCTTCACAATTTTTTTCTATGTTTCTGATTCCTATAATGAATGTAAGCTATTTTAATTGGGGAAATTTATTATTTTTAGTAAAGATGAAATATACATCTCTACACACAGAGACACTTTTTAGCAGATTGAGCTAAAAGACTCATGAAAATTTTGCTAACACATTTGTTCTTCAAGACAGATGGTCTAATGGGCACATTAACTATCCATTCATGTAAATTTTCTAAGTTCTGTCTATGACAGGAAAGTAAAATTCCTGGAGCACATTATCTCTGTCCTTCGACAAAGCAATGAAACGGGAATCAGGAGACCTATTTCTGGTACAAACTAGCTGTGTGATTTCAAACAAGTCACTTACACTCCCTGATTTCTCATGCCCTCATTATAAATTGAATTGCATGATCCCAGTGTTCTTTCCAACTCTAAAATCCTGTAACTTTCTAAATGCCTTCCTGAATGTATCTGCTGCCTTACAGAAGATCTAGACACAAATCCTCCATTTGAACAGAGGTGCTGTCTCCCATCAACCATAGTTGATATGTATATACACTTAATCACTCAATGTCATGACTTAATTCCAGGAAAAATGATTTCCCTGAACATGAATATAAAACCCAAATACGCACGAGTTAACTATGAGTGGGAAAAAAAGTCCCTATTAAATACAAGACTCTGGAATAAGGATAATGAGAAAAATAATGGCAAAAATATATTACCCACTCTTTAAAAAATTGTAGTTTAATAAATATTAATAAGTATAGAAATATCCTATAATACAAATTTCAAAGTACAGAACAACCAAGAAAAAAAAACCCACAGAATTCCCTTGACATTTGAGGATTTGCAGTTCAGTTTTAACTATTCACAAGCAAGTCTGAAAGCCTGTATGTCATAATTTGCCAAGCTATTTTTGTTGGGGAATAATCCAGAACACAGATATTAAACCTCTTTCACAGAATTACCTAAGCCAAACTGGCATTCTGGAAGCTTGTTTTTAACAGATGTCAGTTACCAGTATAATGCAGCACATGTTATATCTTCAATAAGATTTAATGATCAATAAAATATATTTATCTTACATAAAATATTTTATTTGTTTTTAGTAACTCCCTATACAACAAAAGAATTATGTTTTTTAATTTTTTTTCATCTGTGTGAATTCCCTCTTGCTTTTTTTGGAATCTAATATTAAGCTGCCTTCACAGTTGACATCTTTGAGAAAATAATAGGATTTACAGTATATTCACTTGTGATGTTACATAGCTAATAATAATAATGGCTGACATTTATTGAGTCGCATACTGAGTGGTTTCTATATCCCAGGCACATGTAAAAGTACTGGCTCTAGAGCCAGGCTGCCTGGGCTCCAATTCCTTTTCCACCTCTTATTAACTATATGTTATTTGCCATTCCAAACCTTAATTGAGAAATAAAAAATGGGAACTAAAATAATGCCCACTTCATAGGGTTGTGATGAGGGTTAAGCAATGAAATTCAGCTAAAGCAGTGCATGGCATACAGGGGCTACTCAATAACATTAGGCATCATTATTATTATTATTGTCATCACTAATCTCCACAAAACTCACAGACTTATTTATTATCCTGATAGTTGAGGACCCTTTGGGGTGGAGAGTTGGACCCTAGGGTGTTGGTGACAACTCAGGACCCTCTGGGGCTGAGAGCACTGTGAGAGCCCATGGGCGAGGACAGGTATCCCTGCAGCGGTCCCCAGCCCATCTCCCTGGGCAAGAGCAACAGCCTCTGGCAGGATCTCCTGGCTCGGTGTCCACACTGCCTGTGTTTTGTCTTTGGGTCCTGTGTCCTCAGGCTCTCATTCACAGTTTCCCTGCCTCAGACCACAGCACCTTCCAATGACCTCCAAGACGTGAAATCTGGCAGCCCCTCCAGCCCTCACCTTTCCCACCATGAACTGTGTCACTGCTTTCTAGGACTAAGCCTGCACACGTTCTGGCTTCCCCTCTGCCCAACTGGCCTCCAGCCAGACATAACAATAGGAAAAAGTCTCCCAACCTCCAAATATCCCACCTAAAACTCAGTTTTAAACAAAGCTGGAACATGAACTCAGAGCTGACTAAACAATAAGAAAATTTCTGGAGATGATAATCGTCTCTTCTTCCTCCCTCCCTCCCTCTCCCCTCCCCCACATCACCTGGAAGCATAGCCAGGTTCCACCATGGCAGCCTGCCCATCTGCTCGACAGCACTGCCTGAAACAGAAAATAAATCCTCCGTTCATATGTTTGACAAGCTGGATGACTAATTGCAAAGAAGACCAGTTATTTAGTGGACTAGAAATTGAGGTCATTTAGACAGGATTTAAATACTTTTTCCTGAGCCAATTTTTCAAATTGACTTTAAGAAATGTTGCTCTCTAGCAAGTTGGAAGTGCATCAATGTCCTAATCTGACTCCACTGCATTCTTTCAGTCAGGCTGTCTGTTCTTCTGCCGTTTCTCCATACATTAATTGAATATTGAATATTTATGTTACACATTACACAGCATTTTTCACACTTACATTAATATTCTATTTGAGAGGAAAAACAATCAAAAGAGTAAGATTCACAGTCAAAAGGGATGCACTAACACCCCCAGTTGTCACTTACCAGCTGTGTCCTTGGACCTCACCTCTCTGCCCTCAATTGCACTATTTGAAAAGTGGGATTAACACTCGCTTTATACATTTCCCAGGAGCGCAATGAAGATCAAGGAGCACCACACTCATGTGAACATGTAAATCATAATCTATTTGATGGTTAGTTCTTGCAGAAGATGAAGTATTCATACTTTCTAATTCAAGAATTGCATCATAGCATAAAATCAACTAGTAGAAAAGCTTCTCATTTGTTCTGGGGCAGATGCTTCTCTGAGCCTCAGCTTCCTCAGTTCACTCTGTAAAGCAAAGTAAAATACTAATCCCACTATTAGGGCAAGTGATAAGATACAAGAAGAAGGAAAAGATGCTTGATGGTCAGGGACAGTTCCCCTGAGGGTGTGACATTTAGTGAAGTTGGCAAGCAGTAGGTATTAGCTGACTGTGGCGGGGTCGGGGCTTGGGAGAACAGGAAGCAGCTTGGTACCCGAACAGGTGGAGAGAATCCAAAGGTGCCTGGAGGGCAAATGAGTCTAAGGTGAGAAAGGAGACTGGAGAGGTCTTGCAGACTCACAGACCATGTTAAGGACTTGGGTCTTTATTCAGTGGGAAGTCTACACGCATTTCTAGAGGAACCTTCTGGAAGCCCAGCCAATCCTGGCACTGCTCAGTGCATGCACCTCTAGTGATTATACCCTGAGACCAAACTCCATATTCCTTACCCAAGGAGCCACAATTCTTCATGAGCAGGGACCAACCCAAATGTTCAGATGTTTGTCCATTCCTGCCCTATGTGTCTCATTCCAACGAGGTGACAACTGTCCTTTGCCACAACACTGTCCCACAAATGTCCTTTTTCACAGCTTGATCCACACTGTTTCCTCTGCCTGGAATGTCCTCCCATCTCTTCCTGCCCCTTTCGCCCTGGTGAAGTTCTACCCACATTTTGTGACCTAGATCTTAGGCCACCATCTGCAAGAAGGCTTCCTATGTTCTCCCAAACATAAAGGGTCTCCTGGAGTGCTGAACTTGCCTACAACTTAGTACCTCTCTTAGTATGGCCAATCATGATCTGCTTGTATCGTAGTTACTTGGAAATTTTTCTTCTCTCCTCTACTTGACTGAGAAGCCCTTGGAGGATAAGGGCCACGCTTCAATCATCTTTATGCTCCACGTTCCTAGTTCATACAGAGGCAAATGAATGATTTTTGTTATTGGGTTTGTTGTTGTTGTTGTTGTTGTTTTGGTTTTATCACTTTTTTTGAGGCAGGATCTCACAGTGTCTCCCAGGCTGGCCTCAAATTCACAATCCTCCTGCCTCAGCCTCCTGATATCTTGGATTACAGTTGTGTGTCACCCCACATGTAGCTTGAGACAGATGAATGTTAAAGGACATAATCAATAAAGGCAAAAAAATTAACCTTAGCACTAAGACCACAGTATTGCATTCCTAGCTCTTAATATAATGGTCATTGATATTATCTCCATAAAAGTAAAACAGCATCTGAAGAATCATCATGCCTTATTTACAATTAATTTTCAAAATACAATGTACCTAATAAATGAGTTTCACATATTTTTGCTGTCACCTACAATATGTTAGAGATTAGCAAGTTCTTTCACAAACTTGGAAATGTATTTTCTCTGCGGGAAAGAGAGAGTGTTTTCAACCATCCATGGTGAGTTATTTAAGGAAATTAAAATACAAATAATCAAAGTTACATAAATTGCACAAAATCTACCCTTAAGCACTTGTTTTTCTCCCTGCTGTTGAGATATCTAATTGTTTATTATTAAGATTTTTTTAACTTTCTTACAGGTCAATCTTTCAAATCTAATATGCATAGTCATTAGGGGCTTGTCTATGATTTTTAAAAATTCATTTCTTGGTTGATTTCATATGTTATTAGGAACACAGAGATCTCGAATAATCGCGTGGGTTGGACCACATTCTAGAAGCAAAGACTCTAAATCTTTCCAGAGACTTGAGCATCCATAGTATGCTGAAATACATACTTGGGAAAAGACCCTGCGGGCCCTTTGTGAAAGCAAAAAGGTCTATGTTTAACAACATGTAAGCAGCATTTAAAAATTTTTTTAGCTAAGAAATTAATTTGAAAATTTAGGCCAGAAAAATGTATACCTATAACATTAGGTTTAGAGGTATGTGCAGAATGTGGTAAAACACAATACAAAAAGTCCAATTTTATAAAGGGACATTTTCCTGAGGCAAGGTGTTCCAATCTTTGCGAAGTGAGAAATCACTGTGCCCTGTGTGGACCCCTCCCACCCAGGCATGGGTAGAATTGCTCGTAAGAAATTAAGGATCAGCAAAGAGGGAGTAGATGGTAGGGCATGAAGGATTGTGAATAGTGTGCCCATGGGGTTGGCAGTGAAAAATCATCCACTTGATCCTGAAACCAGAAGTCTAGTCAAAGCATCCACAGCCAACACAACCAAGAGCAAGCGGGTGCCAGGCAGCCAGGCATTCAGCACCCCAGTGTCCACACTCTCGCCCCCACCAGTGTGGACCCTGTCATTTTGTTCCCACTCTGAACCTGCCCTGACACTCATTCATTTGGTTCATTCAGACATTAAGTGTTTAAGTGCCAGACTGTTCTTGGCTATGGGGCACTCAAGCAAAAAAGATGAAGTTGCTGCCTCCCCGGTGTCCAGAATATACAGTAATCCCCCTCATTTTCTGCTGTTTTGCTTTCTGAATTTTCAGTTACCTTACCCATGGTCAACCACAGTCCAAAAATATTAACTGGAGAATTCCAGGAACAAACAATTCATAAATTTATTTTAAAGATTTTATTATAGTATATTGTGATAATTGTTCTACTTTATTTTAGTCATTGTCAATCTCTTACTTTGTCTGATTTATAAGTTAAACTTTATCATGTTTGTGTATGTATAAAATACACATGTGGGTATGTACATACACATACATATAGTAACATGTATATACCATACACACATATATTCAGAATTTGGTACTATCCATGGCTTCAGGCATTTGAAGAACATCTTGGAATATATCTCTCATACATAAGTGATAACTACCCTTGTTGGAAATGCAGAAAAATAAACATCTAATGTAGATATAGTAAGTGCTGAGATGCATGAAGGATGGGGTACAATGGAAGCCCAGATAAAGGGACCTACTCTTGCTCTGGAGTTGAGTCGGGAAAAAGTCCTGGAGTGAGTGGCATCTGATCTGAGGCAGGATAGGTCAGAGTCAGTCAGAAAATACTAAAAAGAAAAGGAAGAGTGCTCTAGACTGATAGATGTTCCACCTGTGCACGGGTCAGAGAATGCGATTCCCTAGTGGAACCAAAAGAAGTTCTGTATGGTAAGAGTAGAGGCTGCCAGAGGAGGGGTAGTCCAAACCGAGGCACCATAAGCAATGCTGGCAGGTGCTCTTCTTGCCCAACCATGCAATCTTGGCAGTGTTGCTCCGGTCTGTGCTGATCACATCCTCTACCCACATCTACAACTCCACACACAAGTATTTTCCTAAGCTCTAAGAGGGGCAAGGGCAGAGTTACAGGGACTCCGTGCAACAGGAGCAACTCCTGGATAATGACAAATGGGAGGGGGAGGATAAATGAATATCCCAGCTGTCCCATCCTTCCAGGGGGATCACTCTTACTCTTCCAGCATCCCTTGCTGAGCTGAATTCCAGTCACCCTCATGTTAACCAACTGGACTCTGCCCTTTACTGGTTTCCTCCCCTTTGCCATCTTGCTTCCACACGCCCCTTCCAGTTCTTCCTGGGACCACCTCCAAAAGGAACTACTGGTGCTCACATCCTTGCTTGGAGTTCTGCTCCTGGGGGAGCCAAGCTAAATGACTCTGCCAAGGGATTTGGGCTTTAGGACCCATGGGAAGCCACTGGAAGGTGTATCAGGTTCTTTGGCCACAAGTGACAGAAGGGGACTCCCACTACCTAATCCATAAGTCGACCAATGGATCAGAAAAATACAAGGAAGCTCACAGGAGTGAAGGGCGCAGTGATCCTGAAAACCTCAGCAAAGGTAGGAGTCAGAGGCACTGGGAACCTCAGTCAGAAATATTTTAGGGCCCAGCCAAGAGAACAACTGAGCTCCAGAAATTGGTCACTATTCCAGAGACTTTGATTTCCAGGGGAGAAGGACTCATTGGTCTCCCTTCTTGCATCCTCTGCCCACCATTCTGTTGAGGTGGGCAAGGCCCTTGCAATGCTGAGAGGCACTTTCCCAAAGAACAAGTGAGACACTACAAATGAGAGAGTCAGGATGCTGGGTGGGCAGAAATAGGTGGAAGTGATGGGATTCGATTACATCTACAAATATTATGCTGACATAGGAAAGATTGCACTGGAATATTAATTTTTCTGGACACACTTCCATTCGAAACCAAATCAAATACCAACAGCTAGAATTTGTGACAATTTTTGTGTCCCAGATAAGCTTTGCTTAGTTCATCAGCAACTACTGTGTGTCTACTCTGTCAATTGACATATAGTTTTAATATGATAAAAAAAATGTATTTTATGTGTGTAGTTCTGTGTTTCTTCAATCAATCCATACAACACTCTCATCACCCCTGAAAATTTCCCTCTTCTCTTCTGATTTTTCATGAAATATATAATGAATTGTTATAAACTATAGTCACCTACCATATGATAGAACACGGGAACTTCTATTATTTCCTTTTTATTGCTATGAAATATTCCACTGTGCCAATGTGTGAGTTTTCTTATCTATTCATCTGCTAATGTATACTTGGGTTGTTTTAAGTTTCAGACTGTTATGAATAAAGCTGTTGTCAACATCCTCATACAAGTCTTTTTCTGTGTAGATAATTTTATTTCTTGTTTAGTAAATATTTAATTAGAGAATTAGTGAGTCATACACAGGCTCATTATTAAAATGAATTAAGGACAATATTAGAAATGAAGAGACATGTAGGAAGTTTATACAGGAATCCAGATGAGGTCATTAGGTAAGACAGCTGTATTAGTCAATTTGGCTACCATGGCCTGCTGGCTTAACAAATGAAATTTATTTCCTTGAAGTTCTAGAGGCTGAAAGTCTGAGGTCAGGGTACCAGCAAGGTTGAGTTCTAGTGAGGGCTCCTCCAGGCTTGCAGATGATGCCTTTCGCTGTGTTCTTATGTGGGATGAGATTTCGGGGGTCTCTTCTCCTTACCAGGACAGCAGTTCTCAGATGTGAGCTCCACCCTCATGGTCTCACCATGCTCATCTCCTTAAAAGCTCAATATCCCCAATGTAATCACATGGGAGGTTGAAGCTTCAGTGTGTGAATTTGGGTACACAATTCAGTCCATAGCAGTAATAGATCATAATGAGTCAGAGGCACAAGGCAGAAGAAGAATGTGAAAAGAATTCTGACATACTTAAAAAGTAGTCCTGAATGAACATGATGATGGATTGTCTGGTACAGCAGGTGAACAGAAAAGACACAATTGGTGTTTTTGTTCAAGTCTGCTCCTCAGGCCACTGCTGGAGGGTGATGGTGGATATTCTCTTTAGGAAGGAGGTAAGAAATTTTTGAGGGGCCCAAATGTCCAGAGCCACAAGAAGGGCAAATCTCCCTTCTTGGTTCTGTCAATACCCAACACACGCTCAACTTGACTCCCTGAGCTGGCTAATGATTTGGCACCCCTCCAAACCCACATTCCTTAAACATTCACCAAATAATTATTTGGTGGGATCAGGCAAGAAATACTTTTATTAATAAAATTATCTTTAAAAACATAATAAAATTAGAGAGAGAAATAGATTTATTTACTGATTTACTGCCACAACCAAATCAAAGAAAATAACCAGAAAAGTCTGGGGAGACCAACCATTTCCCCATTTTTGTGTAACACTTATTATCTTTCCAGTTTTCTTTTTAAATTCGTTTGGAAAAAGAAAATCAGAAGACTTCTAAGGACATATGTTTAGAGGGTTGAAATTTACAAGACAACATAGAACACTGACTCTTGGCAAATGGCAATAACCATGCAATTTAAGGCCAGAATTCTTGCTGTGTCTGTGGACTTTTAAGTCACTACCACTACTGCACATGCACTGAGAAGACGATACACACACACACACACATAGAAGTATACACCAGCACATACACACACTGGAAGCTCATCTCTTTGGGCAAGAGGCAGACTTGTCTCTTTGGGATTCATTCCAGGTGTGTCGTCTGCCCCTTGGAGATCACCACACCAGGCAGCTTCCCACTTACTGCTCCTTTGCCCAGCCCACCTCCTGCCCCTGCTGATGCCTCCACCCAACAGAGTCGGAGGAGGACTGTGTCCTCTGGACTCAGGTTTGGTAAAGCTGCAGCAATGCAGGAATTCTTCAGACAAAGGCCAGGCAGACCCCCTGGGAGAGGGTCCACACTGACCCCACTGACAAATGGAAGTGTTGGCTTCAGCCCTGAAGTCATTGTACAGAGGAAACTCCAGATCTGATGACACTCAGATGGGCCTTGATTTTAATCACCAAGTTTCCCATGCTGTTGTTGCAATCCAACAGCAAGTGCCTGATCCCTCTGAGCCTTGTAGGTTTATGTAAGGACTAACAAAGCCTCACCCAAGGAAGGATGAAGCCAGATTCTCAACTTGCAGTAACTAATCTGCTCATGGGTCATACTTGGAGATCTATGTAACCAGTAGGTAGCAAAGCAAATTCCATAAACCATGCCAGCCCTGGTTGACAATGTCACCTTTACACCAATACCTCCACCCTCTTTTCATCTCAGTCTTAACAACTGGCATGTCAACATACTCACTAAAACAGCCAAATACATACAGGGTTTAGAAATATTTGCCTCTCCACCAAACTCAATATCTACCATGTAGGATCTTGAAGAAGAAAATGAAATGACACATAATTCTGCTAAATGCTGCATTCTGTATATTTTTATTTTTTTAAACATAAAATTTACCACCTTAGCCATTTTTAAGTGTACAGATCAGTAGTACTAAGTATATTTACAATGTTGTGAAACAGATCTCCAGAAGTCTTCATCTTGCAAATTCAAAATTCTCTACCCATTAAACAATTTCCCTTTCCTCCTACCTTCAGTCTCTGATAACCACAAAATACTATCTGTTGCTAGGAATATGACTATTTTAGACCACTCATATAAACAGAATCATAGAGTATTTGTCTTTTTGTGAGTTGCATAGTTCACTCAGCACAATGCCCTCAGGTTTCCTCCATGTTACAACTGAATAGTATTCCACTATATGAGTATAATTCATTTTGATTAAACATTCATTTCTCAATGGACATTTGAGTTCTCCCACCTCTTGGCTACTGTGATTAGTGCTGCAAGGAATGTGGGAGTACAGATATCTCTTTGAGGTATTGATTTTATATTCTTTAGATATACATCCAGAAC